>JAWNOM010000456.1:0-60212 GCA_035045965.1 Drosophila aldrichi
GAATAACACGATTACTTTATTTAAAAAAAAAAAAATATATATATAAAAAAATATATATATATATAAAAAAAAATATATATATATATAAAATATATATATAAAAACAAGTAAGAAAACTCTAGTCGAGAGTGCTCGACTAGATACTACCCTGAACCAAACTAATAAATATTCACATTTAGTGTGGTTAAAATTTCAATTTTTGAAACAATTAAAAAAAAATTAAACAATAATTCCGCCCGATCTGGGGTCCGAACCCGAGACCTCTCGATTGAGTGGCGCGCTGCTATTCACTACGCCACTTCACTTCATGACAGTTTGATGGCAAAACAGTAATACATTCACTGCTGCAGCGCCATCTAGCGAATCTAAACTAAACTAATTGTTTCTTTGAATGGATGTGTGCACACTTATAGAAAAACTGTTGTGGCTGAATAGTAAGCTCATTTAAATAAATATATGTATAAGTATTTTGAAAAAAAATTTTAAAAAAAGAAAATAAACATAAATTAACTCCGACCGCTCTGAGGTTTGAACCCGAGACCTCATGATCAAATGACGCGCCGCTAGCATCTGTACTGGCATCTGATTTGAACTTGAATGTTTTTATTCGATAAAAATATAACGGGATACTTTATCGAAATCTAAAGCTAAACTCGACATCCGCGCTGTATATACGGGGTCATTTAAAAAAAAAAATTCAAGTCTCTAGCTATCATAGCTTCGGAAATCGACGCGTTCAAACATACGGACAGACGGACAGACGGACAGACAGACAGACGGACAGGGCTAAATCAACTTATCTCGTCACCCTGATCAAGAATATATATACTTTGTGGGGTCTGCCACGCCTCCTTCTGCCTGTTACATACATTTTAACAAAACCATTATACCCTGATTTCCCATTTTCAATGGGTTCAGGGTATAAAAATAATAATAATTTAAAAAAAAAAAATATTTTATGAGTTTCTTATGTTATAGCTAATTTAATATTTTTTATTTTATTATTATTTTTTTTTTTTATTATTTTATTATGTAGTAGTGCTCTGTAGTAGACTCTGGCTTACATGCAAAAATATGTAAAGCCGTAGAATAAAATTTATTCTGCGCAAATCCTCCTGTTTTGTATTTTTTATTTTACCATAAATTATGTTCTAATTTGAATCAATAAAAAAATAAATAAATAAAATCAATTTTTTTAAGGAAAAGAAATGTTGCTAAAAATATAAAAATCGAATTTTTTAAGTATTTAAAATATTTTTAAATAATATATTTTTTTGCACAGTGAAACTTTTACAAATATGTTTGGCTTAAACAGCTTATCACTGATATTAGCTCAAGTGCTCTACAGCATTTAAGGGCGCAGTTCAGTAGGCGATGCTCGAATACAGACAAAAGGGTCTAGCTTTAAGAACGCACAAATATTTTATTTATCTACAAATTCATCAATATACACATACATGTATATATACATATGTATGTATACGCATCTCAAATATATATTCATATATGCTCAGCACTTTTTTTGTTTTGTGCAATTCATCTTGAACTATTTGCCAAGATTCATTGTCAGAGGATGCCCAATGCCTGAACTCGAGCAAGATGTGAGCATGTTGCAAGGACTGCTCGCTCAGTCCCAATCAGGCCCAGTCACAGTCTCAGCTGTTGTCTGCAGCAAAAGCAACAACAGCAACAACAAACTCGATGCCGACATTTGTCCGGAGCACGTTCGTCGCTCGTTTCTTTTTGTTTTTGTCGGCTGGCTGCCAAAATTGTCGGCACATTAATCATAATTTAATGATTAGCGCAAGTTTTGTTTATTAAATATTCCAGCGGTTGAAACTGGCTGTTGTTGTTGTTGTTGTTATTGTTATTTACGAGTGCTGATGCCACGCGTCGATAGCTGGCAAACTTCAGCGTTATAAATTGCAATTATTTCAGCAACGCAATAAACCAAATATTCCACCAATTTTTTTTTTTTTTTTTTTTATGGCCAACGCCTTTGGCCAGACTCCAATTTATGGCGAAAATGCAACAACTGCAAACAGCTGTCAGCGAAAATCTGTCAGACGACAGTCCTCTAAGAAGCTACCAGAAAAAATATAATAGAAAAAAAATTTATACATATATATATATATATATATAGGTATATATATATATGTATATGCTAAAGAATTTATAGGGTGGCACGTGCCTGCCACTGATTGTGTGTCCTTTGAGCACTGACTCCTTTGAATATTTATTTTCCTGGTGACACAGACAGAGGCAATATGAAATGAAGGGAAGCTGCACTTTGAACCAGACTTTAGAGCTATATATATATAAATATATATGTATATACATACTGCATACTGCAGTTGCCTGTCATCCGAGAAGAAATTGAATTTCTGATATTTTTCTAGAACTGTTTGAGAATTTCTTTAATTTTCTTGTGAAACATGCCTGCCTTGTAAAAATTTTAATATTTAATTCTGCTTAAGAATTGAAAATACAATAACAAATAATAATAGAATAGAATAAAGAATAAAATAGCATATTCTAAATAAGAGAATCATTCGGTTATATAAGCCTCATATTATTTATGCAAAGTTCTCTTAGTTTGCATCATCATAGCTCTGGTGAAATAAACATTAACATTTGTTATTATTAAAGTAAAGTCTTACTCTTAAGAATTGGAATACGTCATCGCTTGGATGCATCTGAGATTTTTCATAGTGAGCCAATGAATCATCAAGAGAGAATAAATGTAATTTATATAACACAAGTTTGTGTAATAAAATTATTCAGATGATAGAAAAAGGATTAAGTATAACAAACGTAGCTAACTAAGGCAGGTTTATAGGAAGGTATTTATATAAAAAGGAAAAGGTTTATGGGCAGATAAAGACTACATAAAATTATAAATAGTATATATTATTATTGTATTATATAAAAAAATATAATATAATATATTATTAATATTCTTTATAATATATATAATATTGTGTTATATAATAATATAAAGTATATTAATAATACACAAGTATGTCAAGCAAATTTTCTAGGCTTAAGATCACATTAGATTGATCTTTATTGATCTTGATTGATCTTGATTGATCTTGAGCTGCCATAGAAATGATTTAAGTATATATAGTTGGTTAGCTCTCATAAAAGTAATATATATGTCTTCGTATGGGTAATATATTTATGTATATTTATTTACTTGCTAAGCAATATTTAAAATTCGTTTTGAAATAAGCAAATGCTTTAAAAAAAAAATATGTTATCATTTAACTAAAATTAAATATGCATAAAAATCTAATAAACAACTAAATCAGATTAATTTACCAATTAGTTTGTTATTATTAAAAATGTGCCTGCTGTGCAGAAATATGTATATTATTTATATATGTTATATGACTAAGCGCTGCCCATAAAACAACTATATATAGAGTAAATGTAGTACTATGTGTGTGTCTGTGTGTGATCGTATGGCACGCAACTTGTCGCTGCAAGCAGAACGATACAAATCCACAGAAAGAGAGCAACAGAGCGAGAGAGATAGAGAGAGAGAGAGAGAGAGAGAGAGCGAAAGAGAACAAGAATTTGCTGGTTGCTCAACAGATGCAAAAGTCACGAATGTCGCATGACATAAAGCAACTGTGTGTGTGTGTGTGTGCTAGTGTTTGTTTGACATTGGCTTGATTTGTCGCAATCCGGGCGCACAATGATAGCAGCGAGGGGCAGCAGCGTGTGGCCGCTGAGAACGCGCATCATTCGTTCGCGTTGTTTTGTCAGCGGCCAGTTAGCTAATTGATAATCAAACAGTAAGCCGAGAAGGCGACTGTACTTGAGCGACGAACGGACGGATGGACGGAGGCACAGACTGGCCAGGTCTAATTAGGCGCGCTAGTAAGGTCAGCGCGCCACGTTGCGTATGCGCAATGTGCAAATAAGGTAAAGTGTGAGCGCAATATTGCGCATACGCCGCATGGCCAGCGAGTGCGACTGCAAGCGACAAATGCAGCTGCAGCCGAGGCACAAGTTCAAGTGCATTACGCATACGCACACACATACACACACGCATACACGCACACATTAATTGAGGGCAAATGTTGATCAGATCAATGTCATGGCATGGCATGGATACGGCCTATCTATATAAACTATATATATATATATATATATATATGTATGTATATCGTATATATTTATATCTTTGGCTGGCTGCTGCTGTGACCCTGGCGACATTTAACAAATTGCAATTGGTTCAAGATCAGCGACGCAACGTTTTGGCTTTTGGCTTTACGATTCGCCTGCGTTATTTCTCTCTGTCCATTGCTAACCTTGCGACAATTGATTTTTGCCAAGTATCGAAGTAACATTGTGTGAGTGTGTGAATTGCTTTTCGTCTTAGTCATGCACTGTTCTTGCAAGCCGTTCGGCTTATCAGGGCTGCGTAATACGCGACTTTTACCCCGCATCTAAGTCATTCGAGTCGCTGCTTGGCATTGTTTTTGGAAATGTGGTTGCACTTGGCTGTTAATGTGCCGCCACGGGCCGTGGACAACACAACAACAACAACAATAGTGAGCTGTCGATGCGCAGCGAGGCTGTCAAGCTGCGCTCTCTCACCCACCCAGTCTCTCGCTCTCTCGCTCCCGCTCTCTCATTTACTCAACGTTTATAGCCAGCTCTTTCATTCATTGCATTCTCTCAGGGTCGTCACAGCGGCATCTAAATCAACAGATGTGTGCTAGACAGCTTATTCTATACTAGAAAAACCCGACTGCTGTGCGTATAGGGTATGCACACCATATAGCTTATAGAGTATAGCGTATAGCATGCCATGCACATGGCCAAATGGTGTGCTCTGCTGACTTTGAAAAACGCTTTGAGTGACAGCCGCTTTGTTTGCCAGCTATAAATATATGAATAATAACATTTTTAACTGCCTAAACTAAGAACTTTAACTTGAAAAAAAAATATTGGCAAAATAAATTGGCATGAAAATAACCAAAAGCCATTCATTCAAAAGTTAATTAAAGTTATTGACAAAAGAAATGAAACAAAACAAGCCTATTAAATAAAGTTTTTATTTGCTGCAATTTTTTTGTTAAGAATCTATATGAAAATAAATTTTTATGCAATTTTAAATTGAAGCTGTTTTTAAATAAAAAATTCTTTTATTTTTTTAATTTATTTTTTTTTCGGCTTTTTCTCTCTCTACTTTGATTTAGTTGTACAATTTTATGCTTGAATAATAAATGTAATTTTATAATATTTCATGAAACTGCTGGACTCAATCGCATGATAAATTGCGCCAAATGAATGTCAGAAAAAAAATAAGAGAGTAAAAATAAAGAATTTCAATTAAATGAAAATTGTTTTTTTGATGCAGCTTTTGTATGTTGCACATGCAAATTAATAGCAAAGCATAATAAATGCATATAAATAGCATTATTTATATATAGTTGTGTGTGTATATATATATATATATATTGCAGCCATTAGTGATAATCGAGTTGAACTTTTAATTTCATTTTCAGGCGCTTGATTAATGACAGCCAAGAATGCAGATCCCTGGCTTATGGATAATATAATATATAGTATAGCTCTTCAAATGCTCAAACATGTTGTCTGCCTATCGAACATGTTGGCTGCCGCAGCAGTCAACAGTTGTCCAGGCTGCCGCCAAGAGCTGTGCCAGCCTCAATCTGCATCATGTCCAATGCCAATCAAACATGTGCACGAACTTGACTTTCAATGTAAAGCGAACAAGGCGAAAGTTGACGCCGACGTCGACGTCGACGTTGACTTTGCCGCTAGCTGTGATCGCTGCAGCAACCTTGACCCGGTTCTTGAAACTGCAGCAGCTGCCGTCACTTGTGCAACATTGAGAGAGGGAGAGAGAGAGAGAGAGCGAGCGAGGCTGCCAAACGGGTTTGCCGTAGCCGGCGAAGAGCATGAGGACCGGCAGAGAGAGAGAGAGAGAGAGAGCGCAACTGATCGTACGACACGATGCGATGCGTCGCTGCGCATGCGCAAAATCTACAATTCGCTGTGACGATTCATGAGCGCACGCCCTGCCCGCCCCCTCTTCCCAGCAATTGCATGGCCAATTGGTCGCTTTAGTGAATTGGCAATTAGCGCAGCGCAGCGCGCAGTCATTTTTTATGCTCATATTTACATTGCACGCACACGCATTATTAACTATTTGTTGTTGTTTTTGTTGTTGTTTTTATTATTATTATTGATGTCTTAATGTGGCTGTGCGGCAATGATGGTCAGCCAGTGCTGACCAGGCCCGGACGGGCAGCCACGGCTTACGGCATTGAACGTGGCTTGTTTGGCAAAACGCTGACGCTGACGCTGATGGTGACGGGGTCTGACGTCAGCGCGTAGTGGCCGCCTGGCTGACTGGCTGACTGGCTGCCTGGCCGCGAAGGTCGAGGTTAATTAAGTTGTCTTTGGCCTTGTCTCGTTTGCTTTGCGCTGCAGTCGCTGCTGTCGCTGCTGCTGCTGCAATCTTGACATTTTGGCTCAAGTCGCTCCTGTCACACACTCTCGCCTCTCTCTCTCTCTCTCTCTCTCTCTCTCTCTCTTGCCTTAATGCATTATTAATTGTTGCAAATGAATGCAAACTCTGCTGCAGCAGGCAAGACAAGCGCTCGCACTCACAAGTTAATTGGTTTACAATTTTATTAAAATTCAATTACACTGCGGCTCTCTGGCCGTGCTAAGAGGGTGGGGAAGGGGGAGGGGAGTGGGTGGGGCCAAAGGTTATATGTAACTGTAGCAATGCAGCCGGCACTCGATCAAGGCATTTGGTTAAGCTGAAATGCCTGTACGTGGTAGCGTTTGCCGTGCGGCGTTGCTACTCCTTATGGCCTCAGCTCCCGCTGCTCGCCCGCTTCCGCTGTCCTGCTCCAGCAGCTCTTCAATTCGCCAATTCTCAATTCCCAGTTGTCACGTCGCAGCGTAGCATATTTCGTATTAAATTGTTGCTGGCAACGTGAGTCAGTTTATTTGCAGCAGTTGTTGTTGTTGTTGTTGGTTGCACGAATGACAGCTTTGCAATTTAGTTGCAAATTGGCAGTGAGTGCTGTGCCGTGTGGAGGAAGGCGACAGGCGACAGGCGACAAGTTGCCGAAGGTAGCGCCAAAAGAAAAGAAATCAATGTGCAACAGCGAATGTGCATAAGGGGTGTGCGTGTGTGTGTGTGTGTGTGTGTGTGGGGCATGCAACTAAGTGGAAGACTGCAGACTTTGTGTCTGTGTGTCTGTTGTTTTCAAATGGAACTGGAAAATTGTCAAGCAAACAATATCAAAACTCTCTTGGGCCAAATACGTAACAACCCAAGCGGCTTGAGCAAGGTTAAGCTGTTTAGAAAACATATTGATTACAAGAACAACAACAACAACAACAACAAGTAAACGAAAAAAGTCGATGCTTAACTGAGCCAAGTATAGCTTAGCATATAAACAACTTATGAAAGTTGACCAAATTGAAGTTGAATTCGAGCTTTAAAGATGTTTTATGCACTTCATTTTCACTGGAAAGCATGAAATATAAGTCTGAATGGAGAGTGAGATTAAATTATTATGCTTCTAGAGAAAAACATCTAAAAATTTAAAAAAATAAAATGAAATAAAATTTAAATTTAAAAAAATGAACATTAAAAATTAAAAAATATTAAAATTTAAATTTAAAATAAAAAAAATCAAAATAAAAAAATTTAAAAACAAAATTAAAAATTAAAAAAAATTAACATAAAATATTAAAATTAAAAATTAAAAAAAAATTAAAATTAAAAAATTAAATAAAAATAAAAATTAACAAAAAAAATAAATAAAAATTAAAAAATGCAATAAAATTAAAAAAATAATTAAAACTATGCCTGAGTGAAACTGAAATATTTAGACCAAAATATTTACACATTTAAAATAAAAAATTCACATAGACTTTAAATAGTTTTGCATTTAACTTATCTTTCGCTTGGCGCGCGAACAAAATTATTTCATCAAAGCAAAATAAGAAGGGCGCCCAAATCGCCACAAAAAGATGCCACAAAATGGGCAACGAAATGGGGCAACAAGTGCGAAACCCCAAAGAATAGGCATCAAAGAGCCAGCGCGTAAAAAAGTCAAACAGAAAAAAGTCAGAAAAAAAAATAAAATAAAATGAAATGAAAAATAAGTGAAGCAGGCAAAAAGCAAAGAAAAGTGAAAGAAAATGCCGAGCTCAGCCGCTGCTGCTATTTGCTTAATTAAATGCGCAATAAGTGGGCGTGGCATGGTAGGCGTAATGAAAATAAGAAGAAAATTCAACGGTCAAATAGCGTGCAGAAGACGAAAAAGAAAAAAAAAAAAAACAGAATGAAGCGAAGAAAAATTAAAATAAAAGAAAAGTTTTTGCTGCGCGTATTTGATTACAAAGCATTTATAAGCGGCGAGGATAGCGGACGGCGGACAACGGACAGCGGCAAGGATAACAGGCCAACACACTCAGCGCAATGAAATCAAGAAATAATAAAACGCAAAAACTTGCAACACCAACAACAACAACAACGATAACAACAACAACATCTGCAGGTAAATCATTAGGGCACCGACTTAGCTATAATTAATGAGCAACTGAAACAACATCGCTGAGCAAATTAACCTGAACTGCTTAGGGTCGGTCTATGGCCGGGTCAGGCTGATTGTCCAACTCCGGGTGGAGTTCAACTGCAATTAAAACAGCGCAACATTTTGCTTGTAATCCTCTCGCTATGCGCCACAACCCAACCTCAATTCATTTACGAAACTCTATTTTGTGGCCAGCTGTCATGAGGACCTTACCATGTTGATGTCTTTATGAAGTCTTTAAGTTTCGATTGTGTCGACATGAGCTGAATAAGTTTAACTTTCCAGAAAGTGAAAGTAAATCGTCCTCTAAGCATATAGACTCTTTTGACTTTTCCAACTCTTCCCATGCCACCAATGACTAGTCTCATATTTAATGTCAGCTCTTCTTCATCTTCTGTCATTTCTGCTTCATTTGCTGTCATCTCTGCTTCAGCCTCTGTCAGATCTGCTTTTACATTTATAATTTCTTTCCAAAATGTATTATGCATTATTATGAACGGATTTCTTTGCAGCTTCAACAGCAAAACATCTTATTGTTTTAACACACTATCGATATTTAACGAAATATTATTAACCAAATCATAAATTTTTTCCTTCATTACTTTTCCTGTGTTAAAAGTAACAAAATTTTACAAGATACCAGGACATTTTGAACTATCGATAACACATTATCGATAGAGATTTTCTCATATTATGTTTCTTGATAGTTCTCTTATGCCATAGATCTTTTGCTCTCACTAAAATGTTACTCCAACCAAATGCTACGTAAAAATAGCTATCGATTACTCAGCTGCTATCGATAGCTTATAAGTAACAGTTTTTTGCTGATTAGTTTAAGAAACGTAAAAGCGTATTGTGTAACGCATGAAATTTCTTTTCGAGCAGTAACTGATAGCTCCGCTGCTATCGCTTAATTAAACAAACTGTTATCGATTACCCAAACAGACCTTTACCACAATACCTTAATATACAAGCGACCCTCCCCTCTCCCTTGCCAACTCAGTTGCACATTAAAGTTGTTCTTTGATAGGCCTCATTTCAGAGTCTGCCTGCCTGGTAAGTGAACTATTGTGAATATGTTTATCACGTCAAGGAACCCCCGTTTAGTGCTTAAATGTGCTAGGCCCTGTCACTGGCTGCTGTCTGGGCTCATATTGTTATATGGCTGCCTATGGGCTCTTTTGTTGTGGTGCCAAAAACTTTTGCCAGTTAATTATTAAGTAGATACACGAATTTATTGCGACTTCAGCCGCAGGCACGCCCCACACCCCCACGCCCCGCTCACCCGGCTGCCCCTTTCGTTGTGGACTTTGTGTGTGTGCGTTGAGGTGTAAACGTGCGGATTAAGTGTCTTGCTGTCAGACCGAAGTGAGAGAGGGTGAGAGAGAGAGAGAGAGAGAGAGAGAGAGATATATATCAATGTATTTTGGAGGCTGGATGAAATTTACGCTTCGCTTGGAACTTGGCCAGAAAACTTGGCTAATTTTGTTGCCGTTGCTGCTGCTGATGTTGTTGTTGTTGTTTGGCTCTAGCGCTCTCAGGTGAGTATTGAAAAATTGATGAGATTTTGTGAGCTTTGGTTTTCTGTTTTCATAGAACTTTGCGCCCCAAATACTTGAACTTTAAAGCTAAACGAGTTGAGTGAGCCAAAGCAGACAGATATAAAACATTATTTCCGTCAAGAGTTTGCCAACGGCCAGAGCAAAAGAAAGAAAAAAACACCAAATGAATAGAAAATGCCAAACAGCTGGCGCAACAAAACTTACAGCCAAGAAGGAAGAAGAAGAAGAAGAGGCGCATATAAAAAATGCACACAGTCAGTGCATATGCCAGGCACAAAAAAAATATAGAGAAGAAGACAAAAATGGATTCTGGGTAGAGAGAGAGAGTATTGATGCCGGACATGAATCTATAACGAATCTGTTGGCCATATTGATTGTGTGGCCAGAGGAAGCGCTGCAAAGCGCAGCAAAGTATGCAATAAAAAGTATGCAAAAGAGTGAGAGCACGGCGCAGGAAATCAAACTTGTGATTGACTTTGCCAGCTGCTGTGGCACTTGAGCACATTTGCCATGGACGGGGTAGGACACAGTGAACGTAAGCCGATTTGTGGGCAAGCACACACACACACACATACGTAGGTAACCCTCTCAGTGTCATTTGCGATTTTTAATTGAATTTCCTGGCAGGCACACTTTTGTTGTCTAGCAACCGCATTGAAGGCAATTTAAGCGGCAGTCAAGTGAGGCACAAAAGGGTTAAACACACCCACACACTCACACACACACGTATTCGAATGAATATCAATGAACTGTCATAAAACAGGCGCCACCATATGCCATAGGGGCGTGTGGACAACATGAGGCAACTGCCACTGACAGCAGCCTGACACGTAGGCAAACATTTAAGCGCCCAACGAACAAACAACAAGCACACAAACAACAAAAACAACAATAGTTCACACTTGGAACAAAGAGCTTGACATATATGTATATATACACACACTAATGTGTACCCATACATACATATGTATGTAAACATTTATATGCAGACCAACATACAGTCAAAGAATCTCACATGACATTAGATGTGGCACATAGAAATATTGTTGAAAGTTAATTGAGGGTTGAACTTTTAAGTAAAGTTTATAAGTAATATTAATGAAAATATGTTTAAACCAACTTGTGCTACCTTAAAATATTATATTAAATTAAGCAATAATTTATTCATTAAATATAACTCGCATTTGAACAATAAACATAAAATGAAAATAGAATATAAATTTAATGTTTATATAAATTTTATTTAATAAATATAAAATTTAGTTTAACGAAATTTAAATATAAATTTAATGTTAATATAAGTTTTAGTTAAAATTCATAATAAGAATAATACATAAAAATTATTTGAAAATTAGTTAATTTCTGTAATGTTTAGTTAAATGAAATTTATATATAAATTTCAGGTTAATATAAGTTTTAGTTAGTTAATATAAAACTTACTTAAACGAAATTTAAATATAAAATTTAGAATAATACTAATTTTTGCTAAATTTCATATTAATAATATTACATACAAATTATTTGAATAAACGAATTTTTATTTAAATAAAGTTAGCATTGAAATAAAATTTACATTTCAGTAGAGTTTGCATTTAATTAAAAATTTTATCTAAATTAATTTTTTTTTTTTTTTTTTTTTTTAAGAAAGTGTATCCATTCATTTTTTTTTTAATTTTTTTTTTTTTTATTTATTTATTTTTTATTTTAATATCACTTCATTCATTATATTTATTTTTTTAGTGAACGAAAATTCGTTAAAAATATTGTAAACAAAAAAAAAAAAAAAAATGTCAAATGAGTTGAACTTATTTTACAAATTCAAAAAATCAATTAAAAATTTTGAATATTCCACCTTCTCATTTTCTCTCTGTGTACGCATACCTTTCGACACCCATTTGCACTCGCTCACATATTTCCACATACCCTTCGTATATAGTCATATAGAGCCTGTTTGAGCTTCGGGTCATTTGGAACTGTCAATGACATGTGATTTGAACTAATGACAGTTTAGGCGCATGTCTCTGCTCTTAACAAGATCAACAACAGCAGCTGGCTTAAAGTTCTTCAAAAAGGTCGCTAATTTAATGAAATTTCCATGTGGAACGAACTTTATTTTATACATACATATATATTTTAATCTATACATATATGTATATATGTATGTACATATATAAGCTTGCATGTCGGCTGACATGTCGTATGATTAATTTAAGAGCTTGGCTTACGCTTGGTTTCCGTGTCTAATAAACTTTATCAAATTAATACACAGACACACACATACACACACACATACATATATGTATTTAGCTGCAAAAGTGTTTGCCATATTGTATTTGCTTTGACAGCGGCAAAACCATTCGAGCTCTTTTATGTATATATGTATGTATGCATATGAATTTTCCTCATTTCCCTGGCCTGGTGTCTGTGTATGTATTTTTGATTAGCTATTTAAGAGTTTGTAACTGCCTGTGTGTGTGGCAAAAGAGCCGCAAACATTTACGAGCGCCCGCCCGGCGCGGAGTCGCATCTTTTGGCTGCCGCGCAAAAGTTTAAATTGTCTGGGCACATTCCACTTATAACGACTTTCGCTGTTTATTTATTTATTTATTCAATATCTATCTACACTTACCGAAAAACATAAAATGTTCGACTCGGCGCTGCCCTTGAACATGTCAGCTGTAAAGATAGTAAGCAGATACAAATTTTTACTTAGTGAAAAGTTGACGGGAAAAATGAAATGAAATGAAATGAAAATGCTTGATATGAATTTATAGCAAAGTTTTTATTAATATGAAAATTTGTAAAATAAAAGAAACTTTTCAATATTTTTAAATTTAATATACTAATTAAAAAATATTAAAATTAAAAATATTGAAATATCCCATATCCCTGGCTTTCTTCATTTGAATTCTTATTGATTTTTTATCACAAAAATTTATATGCAAATTATTGCATATACAGGATATGCATTCGAAGTGTAATCAACAGCAATTAATTTATATTTTATTGATGGCTCTGTTAATGGTTTATAAACGTATAAAGAAATGTTGCCAGCAAATTAAATAAAACAAAAAAGTAATATATATATATATATGAATTTAAAATTACAGCCCACTACTATAATATTACGAGTGTCAAGCCTTACCGGCGTATATCCTTCAGTCTATAACACTATGATATGCTCTTTAGCATATTCAAGCGTTTTTATACGAGTCTTTTGAATAATCAAAAAAGAAACAAGTAAGAAAGCTCTAGTCGAGACTGCTCGACTACGAAATCCCCTGAACCCGTCTTTTTGCTTACAAAAGAAACACACACACACATACATAGGCACATATAGGCACGCACGCATAAACATGCATAGGCTGCAGTGTGGGCTTCTCATTGAAACTTAATTAGTGAATAACTTTTTTTGTGGACGTACGTTCTTCATGAAACTTTTAGATTATGATTATATCATTACTATGCGTGTATATGCCGAAGCTCAAGTCTCTAGTATTTGAAATACGCCTTTTACAAAGGTGAGGGTGAGGGGGTGGATATAGGGGTGGGGGGGAATTATAAAAAAAACCGAAATTCTATAATCAACATATGAGTCTGCATTTCAAATTTGGAGACTCTAGCTCAAAAGATGTAGGAGATATAATTTAATAATTGACATTCGATAAGGTTTTTCATCGATAAAAAAATAATCGGACAAGTTATCGAATATATGTGATAAACTCGATATGCGCGTGCTATATACGGACATTTTAAAAAAAAGTTGAAGTCTCTAGCTATTGTATCTTCGGAAATCGACGCGTTCAAACATACGGACAGACGGACGGACGGACAGACGGACGGACGGACAGACGGACGGACAGACAGACGGACAGGGCTAAATCAACTTATCTCGTCGCCCTGATCAAGAATATATATACTTTGTGGGGTCTGCCACGCCTCCTTCTGCCTGTTACATACATTTTAACAAAACCATTATACCCTGATTTCCCATTTTCAATGGGTTCAGGGTATAAAAAATAAAGAGTGTCAAATCAATGCAAATTGACAAGCACTTAATGCCAATGGCCCAGATATGCATGTTGTCATGTATTCGTATCCTTGCTTATTGCTGCATTAAGTGCTCTGTACAGATACACAAGCACACACACAGAGAGAGAGAGAGAGAGAGAGAGGGAGACAAATGTACAGACAGTGAATGCAGCGTCGCTCGTTTGACAAACTCTTTTGACCCGAATACAGCGAGGGCGCAATCGTTGTATTGATTGATGATGAATAGCATCATCCAGTCGAGTCCATTAAACAGGACACAAACAGACACACATACACACATATATACACATGTGTGCCTAGTGTTGTATGGCACTTTAAATGTGACTGTGAAAACTAATTGGTTGGGCAAGCGATTTGCATGTGACACAACAATAACAACAAACATCGCAATAAACGTGTTTTTTTTTTCTTTTTGGCTAGCTATAGCAGCGGCAGCACATGCAGCAAAGTAAAGTGCTTTCGCAGCCAACAACAAGTCAAGGCAAGCAGCGGCAGTGCCACGCCTTTTGTCTGACTGTAACGATAATGGATCCTGTCTTGGCAGACAATTGTCATTGGCTTTTGTTATTGTACGGCAGAGCAGCGGATGCAGAGCTCTCACAAAGTCCAATTAGCTGCCGGCCACAAAACTTCCTCTCACTCTCTCTTGCTCTAAACATGCCGCATTAGGGATAAAGCGAAAGCGAGTTGAATTTATCACGCATACGACGCGTTGCCAAAAAGCCGCTTAGATTGCCCAACAAAATGTTAAGCAGCAGCATGCCAAATGGCAGCCGCAAGACACCCACATAAAGGCGGAAACAAGCCTCAACACACAAACGAGCAACAGTAGTGAAAGAGATAGAAAGAGAGATTGAGAGAGAGAGAGAGAGGGAGAGGTAGAGCCACAGCCAAGAACGATAACTAAAAATGTAATTTGGGCATTAAGAACGCGCTTGGCAGGCATAAAATAACCTTGATTAGAAACTCAAATGCGCGCCTGCCAAAATAACAAGGTGGCTAACAGCGCTGACTGTGGTGCTGTGGTGCTGGCAGTGTGTGGTCTGCTCGGCGATGGTATCTCGCCTGTAACACGACCAGCACGGCCTGCCACGTGGCCAACATATATCAGAGGACCCCGGCTCGAAACGACTTTGGCCCCAGCCATATATCAGTGTGCACCTGTGCCAAAAAAGCTGCCCAAACAGCTAAGGGCAGCCCCAAGAACGAAGGTTGCGATGCTGCCAGTATACAAATAAATATATATATGTATATATATATGTATATATATTCGTGTGTGTGTGTGTGTGTACATTAAGGTCTGTTTAGTAATCATAAAACCCAGCAGCCAACCACACACACACACACGCTCGGAATACAGTCAAAAATATGCGAAATTTGAATGCGCTTTAACTTTGATGACTTGCTCATAAAAGTTATAAACTTTTCTTTTATATATTATACAAAATCAAAATATAAAAGTATTCTAATTTTCATTTTAAGAGTGAATGAAAAAAAGTTGCAAAATATTAATTTAACTTTTAGAAGTGGCAAAAATAAAATTGCATATATTTTATTATTTTTTATACATGTGTACATTTATTTCTATTTATTTTTTTACTCATACCCAAACAATTTGTTTTGTCTGAATATATTTAAAATACAGCTCTTTAGTTTTATGTGATAAAAACAAACTTCCAGCTCACGCCCATTTTAACACTTTTTATGCAAAGCTATCCATATCAAAATAAAATGTTTGATTGATTGACAAAGAACAAGCTGTCTCTAACATATGCAACAAGCCGGGCTCAGTTGCAGACTAAACAAACATGAATTTTAATAAATTGTTAGCATATTCTGCAGACAAAATGATTTGAGGCCTTTTACTTAATCGTTTTTAAATGTTTTTTCAATATGCATGTCAAATTAATATGTTGGCAAACTTTGTTAGATTTTTCATATATTTTTCATTGATGCACTCAGAGTAATTTGTGCTTGATATAAAATATTATTAAATGATATGTGATAAATTAAAGAAAATATTTTAATGCAAATATTTGTGTTTAAAATAAATATAATAATAAAATAAATATGAAATAAAAAATATATAAAATTAAAATATATATATAGAATAAAAAAATAATACAATATTTGAAATATTTTAAAATATTTTAAAAATTTTTAAATAATATAAAATTGAAATATATATATTAAAAAAAAAAATAAATAAATAAATAAACAGACAAGCCAAATATTATTAAATTGATAAATTAAAGAAATTATTTTAATGCAAATATTTGTATTGAAAATATAAAAAATATTTTTTAAATGTTTATAAAATATTTATATATAAAAAAATATATATATATATATATATTTTTTTTTGTTTAATGCAAATATTTGTGTCTAAAATATAAAAAAAATATATATATATTATAAAAATGTATATGCAAAATTTATATATTAAAAAAAAAGAAAAAAAATAATAATAATAAAGAAGGCTTACAAGCCAAATAGCTTCGGCATTTTTCCAGTGTATAAAAAGAAAGGTATTTGCAAAGCGAGAAAAACTTCCTAAGCATCGTTTGCTGTTACTGCGACATGAGTATGCATGTGTGTGTGTGTGTGTGTGTGTCTGTGTATCAATTATGTGTATGAGTGTGCGCGAGTGTGTGTAGGGCGTTTAGTTTTTATGTGTGGCAATAGCCAGCAACAACACAGTAAGGGAGAGAGAGTGAGGGAGATGGCGGCAGAGTGGTGAGCAACCAGAGGAGTTTGGCAAGAAACGAAACGAAACGAAGCGAAATTCCCGCAGACACCGGACTAATCAACGAAATTGCTGCAGCCTTTTAGGCGCACGGTGTACATATGGCGGCTATATAGCCTTAGATTGGGCTGTCCTTTTTGCATATGTTGTTGTTCGACACATTTGCTGTTTTGATTGGAACATCGAAACGAGTGGGCGGCGGTGGGCGGTGGGCGCTGGGCGTGCAGCATGTTGGCCAGATGATTGATGGCAGAGCAAGTGAATAGCGTTCGAGAGCTGATAAAAGTCTCGCTGCTCTTTGAATACACAACAAATGAGGCGTGTTTTTTCTTTTCTCAGAGAAAAAATAAGAAAATTGTAGGGAAAGAGAGAATATATTGATAATGGGCGAATGAAATGCAAACTTTATGCTTAAAGCTCGAGTTAAAGCAATGCCTGAACTATGTAAGTATTTAAAGAGCTTCAGCTAATCTTCACACGCAGCAAACGTTATAAGAAATTCTGTGACAATTGTTGCTTTTGCTTCAAGGCAAGAGCCTCATTTATATTTTCTTCTTGCCCTTACTTTTTGTTTTTTAACTGAAATGGCACTTCGCGTTGACAAATAACCCCGCCAAGTATTACATTATATCACATCATAATCAAGCCCCAACTTGAGAAGTTCACCCGCACTGTCATTAGAAGGGCGTGCTCCATACAAGCCTTGTCTGACAATCTGAGTGCTTTTGTGTGTGTGCGTGTGTGTGTGTGTGTGTGTGAGTATATGAGTGTGTAAGTGAGCTCAAGTACCCTAGTCCTATATTCAAAACACGCAACACTTGTCATCAGCAGGCGCCGACAATCATTTACGCAGTAACACATACTCATACACACACACCCACACACAACAATAAACAGCTGTCTGCGAGTTTGCACTGTGCTGTGTCGCCCCCGTGAGATATTTGTTTGCCGCTTTTATTAAATTATACCACAGTTGTTGTTGTTGTTGTTAACTTGAAATACCCTGTAATCAGCAGGAGAAAGGGTGAGCTGTGTATGCTTAGGCGAATTGCTACTGATTTGGTAGTGAAGTGAAGGGGGTATTGCACTCTGCCTAGAGCTTTTTCTTCTTAAACGTGTTTTGGCATATTACATATATGCTTCGATTTAGCACCGTTCGTCTGTCTATTTCTTCTATGTATTCCCTCAACGTATTCCGAAGTATTTCTGCCAAGTATTTCCGCTAAGTATTTCCTCTACTTATTTCCCTTACGTAATTCCACTACGTAATTCGTATACGTATTGCCTCTACGTAGTTCCACTACGTAATTCCGCTACGTAATTGCTTAGCTGATCGATCACACACTCTACTCCACGTTATTGCGCTGACCCCCAGGCCTGGTGGACGACTGAAGACTGACTGAAGAAATGCTGCAGCTGCTGCCCTTTATATAGCGACACTTTTACACACGTACTGTCTCTCTCAAAGGTTGAGGCCGTCGCGATGGCAGGTAGACCTTCAAGTGAGCAATGGGAACGCTCTCTGCTGCTGTGAGCATTCTAGCTTCGTTATACCTAAATACAAGCTGCTGCATACACATACATAGACAACTTTGATGATCTTCTGCACTTCTTCTCTCCTTGCGCTTAATTTTACTCAAGTACTGTGTCTCTCAAATGCTGAGATCGTGCCTGTTCATGCGTGCGTGCCTATGTGTGTCTATGTGCCTATGTGTGTATGTAATCTTTTAGTTTTTTCTCTTTAATTTATTTATTTATATTTATATATTTATATATCAAATTGCATATTATATATTTATTTTACATTATTTCTTAATGTTTAAGTTTTTATTTAATTTTTTCTTTATACATATATTTATTTATTTATTCACTTAAAGTTTTTATTTATTTAAATTTTTAAATTTTTTTTTTTATATATATTTCAATTTTTATAAACAATTTGTTATTTTTGATATTTCGCAAAATATTAAACATTTTATATATATATTTTTAAGTATTTGTTATTTCTTTTAATTCATTGCTTATTATTCATTATTCGTATTTTTTATTTCCAGTTATTATCTTCTATATATCGTGTGTTTCAAATTTCATTCATTTTATTTAATGTTTCATAAACCAAATCCAATATTAATTATCTGCTATCTACATTTTCTCTTATCATGCTATTTTCTAGGATATCTCTGGGTCGTGCCTTGGCAACTTGAGCATTTTTAATTGTTGTTTTACATTGTTTGTTTGTTGACATTTATTTTGTGACAGATTTTGATTTTCCGTTGCCGTTGCCATTGCCGTTGCCTACTTAGCTGGCATTTTGGCACGTCTTTGGCACACCAGACTTTTTATCGTCCTGCCGTGTCCTTGCGGCATTGCGTGCTCTGGTCTGTGCCGCAGGACAGGTGCTTCAAAGCAGCAAATGATTTCTCAACTGACATTAAATGTGGCGCGCGTGTATGCTGCACTTGACTTAATTGAATCACTGATTGACTTTTCATTGTTTATTTTATTTTATTTATTATTATTTTTTTCTTTTTTGGCTGATCTCTGAGCATTTCTCATGCAAATAAACAAATGTCCAAAGCGAAACCCTGAATACGGCTATGAAATGTGGAGTTCTCTTTGTTATATGCATGTATGTGTGCTATATGTGTGAGTGTGTGTGTGTGAGTGCGCATGCAGCACTCACAACATTCATCAATTATCAAGTGAAAAGAGCCCCGAGATTAAAACGAAAAAGCAATAAATCTAAACAAGGCCCCAAGGGACTCCAGCCAGATCTGCAAACAAACATGGGACTGAGAGACGTCTAGATGCATAAAGAGAAATGAGGAAGGGAGTGAGATGGAGAGAAAGAGAACGAGATGAAGCTATAGATTATGCGTATATGCATGAGCATCAGCATCAAGATTCATTTCACATGGATGTTGCATAAGCAAAGCTTTGGATGCCGCAGCTATACGAAATCCCTTTAAACGTTGTATATATGTATGTATGTATGCGTGTATGTATATATTGTCGAAGAAGTGGAAAAATAGCTCTTGAACAAGTTCGGGCAACTTGTTAAGGCCAACACAATGCAACTAAGAAATAACTAGACTTTTAACGGGCTGGCAGGCTTGATAAGTAAGTTGGGCTTATAAAACTCTACAAAATAAAGAACGATGTGCTGGCTCCGGCGGAGGGGGGAGGGGGAGGCTAGCGTGAATTTAGATGGAGGCAAGTTGCCTGCAACACGTACGTGGCAAATACAAATTTAAGTAAAACAAGCTGGCAACAAAGTTTGCACAGTGAACATTTTTCTTTGCACTTTTCGCCAGGATGCAGGCAGCACATGTAAGTGTGTGCGTGTGTGTGTGTGTGAGTGACGTCTGTGGCAGAGACAAAGGCAACGTTGTGGAGAAGCCATTGATTTCCCAGCAAATGTAAGAGAAGCGAGTGTAAAGCAGACCCAAAGGACTAAGAGGACTAGAGGATATGCAGCAAAGGCAACAACACAAATAAGACGGAGAGCGGAGTGAGCAGGAGGAGGAGGACGAGGAGGACGAATCGAAGCTGAAAGGCGTTCAGCTGGCAAACATAAGTCGCACACTCAAATCAATGGCATTGACAGTCGGCTGGCAAAGTATAAAGCGAGCGGACGGAACAATGACTGGAGGAGGAGGGGGAGGAGGGATGCTGGGTGTGGCAGAACAAATGGCATAAAGCTGTATGCGAACAGGCAAAGAAGAAGAGAGAGGTGGAGGGGGGCTTGGGTGAAGCTGGCCCCTGCCCCTGCCCCGAGCATGGCAATTGTATTCATTTGACTTGGCAACCAATTGTTGCAAGTGGCAATTGTTGTAATGGAAATTCGCAGCAGGCATCTTCAAATAAAACCAGAGCAAGCGCCATCAAAAATTTAAATGGCCAACATTTTCAATTTTCTATTTTCAATTGGAAAATTGTCTGGCATGCTTGCTTGCAACGCAATTGAAATTCAATGTGTAAATATTTTAAATGCATATCTGGACATCAAAGGCTAACTAATAGTCCGGCAGTAGATGCGCCTAAAAATCCATACTCATTTCATATTTATTGCAGTAAATGGACAGCTAACAAAGGATTTTGCTTAAATGATAATTGTAGTTGAAGTAAAAGGTGCATTAGTAATATATGCATTTTAGTTTAAATAACAAAAAAATAAAAATAAAAAAATAAATAAATTTAATTAAATTTAGAAAAAAAAATTTAATTTAATTTTAACAAATAAATAAATAAATAAAAAATAAATTTTCGTAAATGTTTTAGTCTCAGTTATTACAAGGCCATGCATATTTTAATTATATTTTAAATATTTATGTATTAAATTTTATGTTTTTTATTTTTCATTTTAATTTATTTATTTTTATTTTTTATTGTCTATTTATTGTATATAATTTATTTATTTATTTTTTTTTTTATTGGCAATAAACCTATTTAGAATGATGAATATAAATTTGGGTTTCATTAATGGTATTAATAATATTTAAAAATTATTATATTAAATATTAATTTTTCATTATTAAGAATTATGAATACATATTTGTTTTTTATTAATTATATATAAAATATAAAATTTTAAATATTATTAGTTTATTTTTTATTTTATCTTATTATTATTTTAAATATTAAATTTTATTATATTAAATATTAATTATTTTTAAATATTATAATTTGAAATAATAAATATTAAAGTCATTTAACACTTTATTCTAATCCAATTATTCTAGCTTTATACAAACATTTGTCATATATACATATACATATACATACACATTTGCACATATCAGTCTCTATTAGTAACTCATATCACATAGGCTTGTTTGAGAATACTCATAGAATTATCAACATCCACATATGTGTATACATACGTGTATGTACATATGTTTATCTAATATCATACAACAGTGAAAACTAACTATAAACAGTTGAGCATGATATCATATGTGCTGTAAAGTACACACATCTTATAAGTAGATATTATTGAGCCAACAGAAGATTGCACAGAAATACATGCATACATATACAAAAAGTGTATGCATGTGTGTGTGTGCACTTTACATATACTATATACCATTTGTATACACATCCCATTTGTGATTTTTTTTTTCGTAAACAGAAAGCGCCGAAAAAAAAATGTGACTAATAGAGAAGAAACGTGCAGATAAAAGCAAAAATAACAAATAAAAACGAAAACGAAAATTAAATAAATAAATGTGATAAAGGGCAACAACAACAACAACGAAATAAAAGTTGTGAATGCTTGAGGGAATGAAGGCATGGCAGGAGAGTAAGAGAGGCAGGGATACAAGGTTCTCCATCTCCCTCTCCTGCTCTCTCTCAGTGCGTAGGCGGATGAAGACGTGACAGCATAAATGGCGGTCAAAAATGTGCCCATTGCCTTATTTGCGTTTGTAATTGCGCGCGTATGTGTGTGTGTGTGTGTGTGAAAACACAATTTCAAGGATTGCAATTACAACAACAATAACAAATAAGCAAGCAAACAAGACAACAACAACAACAACAACGCGCAGCGAAAAGAGTAGAAAGATAAAAACTACCTTGGCCCAGAATTGAGGCGCATAAATACAACGCACCTACATTGTCTGTCTGTGTGTGTGTGTGTGGGTGTGTCCATCTGTGTCTGTGTGTGTATTGGCAGCAGATATCGAGCGCATTGAGCTCACTGCAATAACAACAACAACAACAACAGAGACAGCAGCAGCAGCAGCAGCAATGAGAGCCGCAATAACAAGCAACAATAAATGCCGACGAGGAGAGAGTGAGAGAGAGCGAGAGAGGCGAGGGAGAGAGAAGACGTTGTGCGTTGCAAGGGCAAGAGAAAAGCGCCTTCAAGTGCCCGCATAACGAACTCTGGTACAGAAATGCATTCTGCAAACACATGTTTTTTTTTTATTTTTTAATTTATAAAAATAGTATGTTCGCAAATTAAAAAATCTATGAAATTTATGTAGATTACTAAAGACGAAATATTCATTTGCATTATTAATGTTGTTTATTAATTAGTGATCACGATTTAAGTGCTTTGATAATTCAATTATTGTTTATCTAAAAATACATAAATTTTTATTGCCAAACTAAAAATAAGAATTATTTTTTGAGTTTCATTTTTATTGATAGAGGAGAATATAAATATATATATAAATTTTATAAGGCAACTTGGGCATTAATTAGAGCTATTTTTTGTTTTCTAAATTATCGTAGTAATTATAAATATTGTTGTTTGATTATGTTCTAATTATATTGAAAATAAAAAAATAAATAAATAAATGATTCATGATTCTATTCATTGTTGTCAATGAAATTTGTTGTTACCATTTGTATTATTTATGATTTATCAGATTTAATACAATAATTTATATTTACTTTTTTTAAGTGAATTTTAACCTCATAATTTTATTGTATGTTTATTTTTAATTTTTTTATATTTAATTATTATTATTATTATTATTATTATTATTATTAATTTTCATTATTATTAATATTATACCTCATTTATTGTAATTATTATATATTTATTAAATCATATATAAAAATATATATATTTTTTATCATATTTATAAAATATTTCTTATATGTAATATTATTTATTATTATAAAAATATATTTAGTAATTTTTTTAAAATTTATTTAAATTCATGAAATTTACAAAAAATTAAATATTTGCAGCAATATAAAGTATATGACAAATTTCAATAATTTGCATTATTTATTTGTTATTATTTGTATGTTATTTATTTCACAATCCAATTAAACTTATTATGTAATCTGGCTGCACTTTGAGCTCGAGTTAAAACTGACTAATATAGAATTTCCAGGTACTTCGAAAAGAAGATATATAGTATATATATATATATGTAAGCTTGTCTGGCATAGTGTGAAATCAGAGCGCCGCTCTTAGTGAATAGTTTCGCTTAGTTTTAGTCTACGATTCGCACGTCCCAATGCAGTGTGCAGTGGCAGCGTCAGCAGCAGTAGCAATAGCTGAGACAGCAGCATATGGAGGAGGGGGAGGGAGGCAAATGCAGGCACAAAGTGCATGCTAAAGACGTGACCAAGACAGCAGAAAGCAGAAATGAAGGCGACGCTTAACGAGGCGTATGCGCAATATGCAAGCAATTGGTCAGCAACAGTGTTCATATCTCTCTATGACAGCATAACAGGTACACCAGCTGAGACAGACAGAGGCGCGGACTTTATATGCAAGACGTGTTCGATGACTCAAACAACCTGTCGGACGAAGCGACAGACATAGGATTGAAGACTCATCATAGCTGGGCTTATCAGCGCACCGAAAAGTTTGCCCTGTAAACATGACCATAACTGCAGAGGCAAAAGCAAAAGCAAAAGCCAAAGCCAAGAGAAACTGAAACTGAAACTGAAACTGAAACCCCAAATGGCAATTGCCAATTGGCAACTGGAGGGCTTGAGCCACGTCAGAGACCGATAACACACACACACACACACACATTGCTTGGGGCCCAATTGGTCGTTGAACACGTTTTTCAATTTGCAGCGTGTGTGTGTGTGTGTGTGTGTGTTTGTGTGTTAAAGTAAAACAATGAGAATTTGTTGAAATTGTTGCTGCTGGCCGTATCTTTGGCATATTCTTGACCGCCTTTTGTGCAATAAAGTGGAGCAGCAACAACAACAGCAACAAAAAATGTGTATACAATTAAAATTATTTATTAGTGCGGCTGCTGATGCTGCTGCTGCTGCTACTCGAGGATCCCATCTTCAAGTACAGCGGCAGCGCAATTGGCCTCAACAGTAGCCAAGACTGAAAACAAATTCAAAGATGGCAACAGCAGCAGAGGCAGCAGCAGCGGCACATTTGGCCATGCCTTTTTGGCCATTTGCCAGCTACTTTTGGTGGCTGCCACCCAACAGCACTAGAAGAACAAGCAGCAGCAACGGCAGCAGCAGCGGCAGCGGCAGCAAAAGAATAACAACATTACGTTGTATCCATCTACAACAACCTCGGCCAAGTTGGCTTTGGACTAAAGCTTATTTATGTGCGTTGGCTGCGAAATATGGCGCACAATTTTTGGTTTTTGCTTATTTACTGCAGTCCACAAAAAGAGCAGCCAAAAAGCTAATTGGGTGGGCGGCACAAGTGCCGGCAGCAACAACAACAACAACAACAACAACAACCTCAGTCGAAGCAGCCAAAAGATGCAATATTTTTTTGTTGCATATTTAAGATAAAAATATTTCTTTATGCTAACAAGCTATATTTACTCTCTCACTCTCGTGCTCTCTCTTTCGCTTCCTCATTCTTTTGTGCCATCAATTTGGGCCACATTAAAGACCAAATTATATTGAAGTACAGTTATATAAGTATGTGACTTAACATATGTTATGGCATTCTGCATTGTGGAGCTTAACAACATTCTGTTCTTTATATATTATATATCGATAAGTAACGAAAGTTGGAAGTCATGTTATTGGAATGAATGCTTAATTGGAATTGTAATATAGAACATGAATTTATCGATATACTGCATGTCGACTCTTTCTCTCGACTCTCCTTTCTTTAATAATGATTATATTAATATATTATATTTTATCGATATATTGCACTTATACTGCCTCATCTAGACTGTAAATATCAAGAAATAAATTGTAAACAATGCTTGCGATAAATATCGATTGCGAACGGTAACACTACAATAATATATTATTATGAATATTATAGATTTTTCTTCTCATGCATATAAATAACTTTAAAGAGCTTAAGACACTGACGAAATTTGCAACTTCTGATAATTCTACCATCTGATTCTTTCATCCCATCATCTGCATTCGCATTCCACTTCTTTGATCTGTGAGTGCAACTGCACTGGCATAATTTCTTATTTTCAGCGTCCGACAACCACCTGCAACTGAATTGCGCTGAATATTTACTTAGCCCGATTGACGGCAGACAAAATGGAGAGGGAAACAAATAAAAAAGAAAGAGATAGAGAGTGTGAGACAGAGAGGGAGATAGTCTTCACATTCACATTGCTCGTCGCTCAACCTAACTGCCATAATAAAGATTGCAAATGTTTCTGATTTGTAAGAGGTTTTCTTTCTTATTTTCGTCTTGTGCTTATCAAAAGCTCAGCGAAGAGCGCAGCCTGAAAAGACGAAAGAATGTTGAGCCAAATGTTTGAACACTCAGTAGAGCGCAATGATAAAGGTAAAGTCAGTGAACTCTCCACACACACACACACACACAGAGAGAAAGAGATTTACTGTTTACATGCTTATCAGTATATTTTGGTAGCTTCAACTGATAATTGCCAAAAAGTATTTTAGCTAATTTGCCGTGGGAAAATAACTAAATTATATATATGTTAAATATATACATATATGTATATAGATAGATAGATAGGTATATGTCTACGCAGGGGAATGCCCCAAATGAATGTGAATAAACTGCCATAAAATTCACTTTGATGTATTACACTTAAGAGCGAGAGAATTTTCGTACAGCTGTTGATCTGCTTATTAAATGCGTTTGGAGCGCATCTTTGCTACCGAAATTAATTAAGGAATTGTCACATCAATCAGGCGCCCACTTGCCGACTGCCATTGTGCTTGTTTCACAGTTGTTGCTGTTGTTGCTGTTGTTGTTTTCAAATAAACAAATAAAATGCAGAAAATAGATTTACGAGTGTCGCGCAATTTATGACAGATGTAAAAATTGTCAGCGCTTTTTATGGCCCACGTTTTTGACGCTTGACTGAAGTCTGAAGTCTGAAGAGCCGCCCGTCCCGTTGACTGACCACCAACCAGCTGGCCATATCCATGGCCCTGACTGACTGCCTGAATGACAGGCCAGTCAAATGGCGAGAGAGCGGGAGAGTGGGGAGCGTGAGCTCATCCATCCACTGCTGCGCCGTCTATCCATTCTCAAGGCAACAAAGTTTAAAACACTTGCTTCTTGATAATGAGAAAAAGTTCTTTTTATATATTTCTCATTTCATTTTTCGTTCTTTTTTCTTTGTGCTGCATTCGAGACAAAAGTCTTGATGATGATTACAATGATCCTTGGGCTTGTAATGAGATATGGCCAAAGCACTTTCCTAAGCAGCATTATATTTAAACACACACACACAGCTACACGCACACGCATGCATATATGTACGTGTTTCTTGCAGCTTTCTTTGTTACGTGCACAGGTCTGCCGTTGCCTCGTCTTTCTTTTCTTTCAGCTTTACAAGCTTTTGTTGTGCTAAGTTCTTCGCTGGAAAGGCTACTTCTAAGAAATGCTTCTAATAATATTAATTAATCTTGAATGCTTTTTTACAGCGCTCAATCAAATTGGTGCGAAAAACATATATACATACAGCTATATATATATACAGCTATGCATATATAAATATATACAATTAGTTTATTTGTTTGCTAAATTGCACTTCTTAACGTTGCGTATACATAATATTTCTATTGCATAAGCACAATGAGTAAGTTTTCAAAAACTCAGCTTGGTTTGTTTCTAAATGATTATTAAATAAAGATTAACTACATTAATTAACGTTTTTGTGCAATAATAATATTTTTCTAGAACAAAGCTTTGACTTGGGAAATCTACGGAAAATGTTATAAACTTTTGTACTACTCAAAAAAAATAAAATAAAATAAATAAATAAATAAATAAATAGAAAAAAAAATTATTAAAGAAAATAAAAACAAATGAAATTTTAAGTTTAACTCGACTTTAAAATTTATATAAAAATATATCCAATCTGAAACCGAATAGAAAAAAAATAAAATATAAAAATTAAATAAAAAAAAAAAATTTTTTTTAAATTAACTCAATTTGTAAAATATTTAAAAATATATGCATATATCTTAGCTCCTATAAATAAATTTAGAATTTTATTTATTTTATTTACTACAATAGATATCGGGAAATTTATAACAAAAACATATGTTCTCAGCTATAATTCTAAGGAACTATTAAGAAACATGTTGTTAAATAGCTGAAAATCCCTTAATATTAAATACATTTATACTGATTTTTATAAATTCTAATAAAGAATTTCCAAAGAAAAATGTGTCTTTAAATAATTAATTGAAAAATCCCAATACATCAAGTGAATTCACAATAAAAAGAATACAAAAGAATTTAAATAAAGCAGCTTATGGATAAACTTTTTTTATTTTCTATTTATTGCAAATTACAATCGAGCAAACAATTCAGAATTTTTGCCATTGATCACATTGCGTATACGTAATGTATTCGTTTGCTGCCACGCAGAACTTAAAATTTAAATAAATGGCACTCAGAACCATAAATTACGTACGCTCTTAAGCAGCTCTAACAAAAGGTTCTTACCCTTCATGAACTGCCACGGCAAATGTATCCAAAATATTCCGCATTACAACAAAAACGAAATAGAGTAGCAACAAGAAGAAGAAGAAGAAACGCAGAAGCAGAAAAGTTTTTCGTTTTTATGTACGTTCGTTCGTCTATGCAAAAGAATCCAAGAAGTTGTCACACGCTGCAGTTTAATGTGAAACTAATGCAGAAAACTGTCAGCAATTGGATATACATATATATGTATATCTGTGTGTGCGAGTGTGTGTGTGTGTGTGTGTTATCCAAGAGTTGCCGTAAGACGAAAGGTTGCACGAAAGTAGAGGATGCAAATAAAAAGAATGTTTTCGCCTTGCAGCAGACAAATTTTCAATTGCAATTTTTTTGTTTTTTTTTTTTAACTCAATTTGCAATTTGAAATTTGCATTTCTTTTGTTTATGTTTCATTTATTTGTGTTAGTAAAATTTGTATATTTCTTTTATATATGCCAAATTTTGTATTCTTGATCAATTTGCATTTTGCACTTCACTTGGACACATACAACAATTTATTTTGTTGATTATTTTCAATTTTGATGTAAAATATTTGATTTATTTACATTTTTTTTTTTCTTTTTGTCGAGTCTATTAAAAAATTCTAGCAAAAATGTTTGCTGCGTTATTTTTAGCGTCGGGCAATGAAACTAACAAAAAATTTTCACTCACATGTGGAAAATGCCGCTGCACGCACTTTTCATTTTATTTTCCGATATGTTGCTGTTGTTGTTGTTGCAGTTGTTGTTGTTGTTGTTTGTCACTTTCGAGTTTTTACCCTTTGCATTTGTGGGTATTTTTATAGGGCGACCGAGCGAGAGGGAGAGAGGGAGATGGAGCGAGTGCCCAAAGGAAAACTCGACGCGTTACAATATTATTTCTATTATTTTTTTTTTTCTTGTATTTCGTTTGCTTTTATTTTTATAATTTTATTTTTCTATTTATTTTTTGTTGGTCTGTTTTATTTTTAGCGTTAAATTTTCTGCGGTCAGCGATTTAAAAATAATAACAGCAGCTCCGCATGGATTGCACTTTACTTGGACATGGACTTTAAAGCTGATGCTGTTGATAATTCTTGAAAAAACTCGCGCCACAAATTTTGAATCGTATTATTTGGATTTCTGATTTATAATGGAACTTGGAACTTGGTTCTGATTTAGCATGTGCTTGATATTCGCATAATTTTATTTTTATTCTTTTATCAGCGTTCACTTCTTTTTTGTTTCTTGTTTCAGTCTGAAATTGTATTTCAGTTTTCAGTTACAGTTCAACCACATGCGATATCTTTGACGGCGGTTGGGTTGACTTTGTTATTTTTGTTTTCTGGTTTCTTGTCCAATTCACCGCTCCGGCGTTCTGCTCACTTCGATGAACATCTTGTAACTATTTTCAAAAAGCGCACGAACGCAGCTGCAGAGCAACAATGACGCCGACGACGGCGACGACAACGACGACGCTGCGGAGCACACAAAAATCAAACCAGCAGCAGCAGCAGGCAGACAAACGAAACCGAAACCGAAACAGAGACCGAGACCGAGACCACCGCACAACAACAACAACAGCAACGACAATAACAGCGCCAACTCAAGAACACACAACAGCAGCAGAAGCAGCCAACAGCACAACAACAGCAGCAGCAGCAGCAGCAGTCGTCGTCGCTGTGTGTATGTGTGAGCGAGTGTTCTGTGAGAGCGTCAGAGAGTGTAATTTAAAGTTAAAGAGCCAAAAGCCAAAGAGAGCGCACTGCTGCTTTTGTAAACGCAGGCCACAAGAAAAAAACGAAGCGTAGCATCCGTGTGCTGCGCTGTTGGCTACTGAAGAACTGAAGCATTGGCTGGCCGGCCGACCAGTCGAACCAGCCGAACCGCAGCAACAGCAACAGCAGCCGAAGCCGAAGTCAAGTGACGGTTCGTGTGTGTGCGACAGCGACGTCGAGACAGCTTCGTGCGCTGCCAAAGAGCGAAATGATGATTACTTAAGCAGTGACTAACTAAACCAGCGTTAACAGTGTGCGGAGCGCACGAGCCAAACGAAGCGGCGTAGCAAAAGCCAGAGGCTAAACCGGCGTCGCAGTCACTGCCGCCGTCACCGTCACCGTCGCCGTCGCTAAAGCCCAGTTTCATATAACAACTAACTACACTGTATGTTTAGCTGATTCGGCTGCTGTGCGTCTGTTAGATAGCGCTGCGCTGTTAACAGCTCCTCTGTTGCTTTGCCCTAACCTTATGTTATGACCATATGAAGCGTTCATGCATTTGATTAGCTACATCGATTTTAATGTCTCATTTAATTAGCTGGAATTGTCACAGCTAATGGCCTGGCAGTTATAATTAGTTGCACTTTGTGACAACTTTATCACTGGCTTTGACGGCCGCAAGCGAATTCGCTCATTAAAGCCAGACGCTGAGAGATGAGAGAGCGGCAACTAGTGCAGCAGAGGCATGAACATACAACAGAAATCCAGACGAAGCCAGTGACAGGCAACAATGGCAGATGAAGTACAGTAAGCGCTTGTTAAATGCGCTGAATGCAAATAAAACTTTTAAGCTAAATAGAAAATGGCGGCTGCGGACCATAAGGACGAGCATCTGGGAGCATCGAGAAACAATGGCCGGAAATTCGCGCTGCGGAAGCCAAAAACAACAATAACAGCAACAGCAGCAGCGCCACTTGGGAGCCCGTCAGTCGGCCACAAAAAGCAGCTGTGTCCCGTCCTTGCCCCACTCAAAGGATTTCGCCTGGCGCGGCGCAAAACAAAGCGAGCGTATAATGTTGCGCTATAGCGCAGAATTTGGGGCAAGGGTGGCATAGCGAAGAGGGGCGGACGACAGGGCTGATTGGTTATTTCCCCCCCTCCAGCCTTCAGCTGGCTGCAAGTTTTACTCGCCCAAAGAGAAAAGTTATGAATTGTTCAAGCTGATTTTCATATGAAATATTTTATATATTTTCTCCCGGCTAATGCTGGAAAAGTTGGAGTGCATAAATCAAAAGCTCTGCATGTCCATCTACTTCAGAAACACTTGCCGTCCCTTTCATGCAGTGTCACTTGGCATATTGATTAATGAGCCATGAGCAACTGCACATAGCTTGGCACTTAGCACGTGCTGGCCGGGTCCAAAGTCAGGTACAAGGACAACGGCAACAGCGGCTACAAATGTTATTTATGGGCGCCTCAGAATGCAATTTGTTGTGGTCAACAAATCGCCATACAAATCGCGAACGAGAGATCATTAGAGAATCACAGACAGACAAAGTGAGAGCAAGAGAGAGAGAGAGAGAGACAAAGATGGGCGAGTGTTTTGCCCAAAAAATAAACAGGACGGTAAGCAAGTTGATTAGTCACGTCCAAGGAATGCCGAAAATAAAAGATGTTCAGCACCCAAAAGGTGAGGTTCCATCCAAAAATCAAATGCGCTAAAAGCGGCCAAGAAATCAGCTTAAGCCAAATGGCGTTAATCCATGAATTATTGCCTAAAAGCATGCCAAAGCGCATTAAGTTTTTGACTTTTCGTTCTTGCCCGAGCAGGTAAACAGACAAACTGAAGGATGGACGGACGGACGGACGGACAAACAGAGACAGACAGCCGCAGGACAACAGCGACAACAACAACAGGTAGTTGTTGCTAGCTCTGTTTGAGCCGAACGAACATTTGATACCCTTGCCAAGGTTTGGGAATTAATTATTAATTATAATGAATTAATTATTATTATCGGTATAATCTTTAGATAGATAGAAATAAATATATAAAAAGAAAGAGAGAGAGATATAGAAGGAGAAAGAGAGAGAGATAGAGCACTGACAAGGCAGGGAGATGTAGCGAGAGAGAGAGAGAGAGAGAGAGAGAGAGAAAGAGGGCGTGACACAGAGAGAGGCATGCTGACAAATTTAATATTGGCCGAGCACTAGACATCTCTATATCTATCTTATTCCTAGTTTCCCTTTGAGATATCTCTCTTTGATATATCTCTCTTCATCTCTCTCTCCCCCTCTCTCTCTCTCTATTTCTGTTATTTCGCAAGAGATGAATAACTGACGACTTAATCTCCTCAATATATAATCATAATATGCACATATATGCTGAATACAATATATAAACTAAATGCATGATCTGGGATTTTTTTTTTTTTTAACCAACAACTACTTATCGCAAAGAAATAAACATTTAGGAAAGCCCCCATCGTAATATTGAAAATCCCATCGAGTAAAAAACAAATATAAAGACAATGAGAGAACATTGCTCTCGAGAGCCAAAGAAATGTATTATAAATTGAAAGTCGTTTAGGCATCGTTAGATTCAATGCGATGCCTCATACACGACTTGGCTGCCTTATCAGCTTGCCCCAAATCAATATACCCTTTGTTAGGGCAACAACAAGCACGCCAAAATAGCGACAAACAACAACAGCAACAACAACAACAACAATACTGAAGTGAAGCAAAGAAAACATTAGTAATGTCCATGAAAGTGCCAATGAATAACATGGAACATACATTTGCTTTGCATTTGTATCTGTATCTCAAGCGAACCAAAAAAACGGAAAAAACGGACAGAGAGCGAAAAAAAAAAAACGCAAGCAAGCAAAACAAAATAAGCCCAATTTTGACCGCACCCAAGAGCCCAGAGAGAGATCCAGCTCTATAAGGCAGATATTTTTGCCTGTCAGTCTTCCACGCTCTGTGTGTGTGTGTGTGTGTGAGTGTCGCGAACTGTATTTTTTTTTTACTTTTATTTTTTTTATGAGTATTGACATTATAATCAACGCCGTTTTCAATTTCAACAAACCTCCTCCAAGCAACAACAACAAAAAAAGGTGCATCCCAAAACAAAAGCCAAAAAAAAGTTCTGTTTGCGTTTTTGTTGTTCAATTTTTTTTTATCTTTCTTTTTTTTTTTTCGTTCGTTGTTCAGGCTACTTTTCAGGTCGTTGGGCAAAAAATATGTAAATTATGGCACAACACAACTTTGTCTGTGTGTGTGTGTGCTTGTGTGTGTGTGGCATGCGTCAGTCACCTGCGGTATTTCATTTTTGGTCGCCCGGTCTCGTTTTTATTGCTTCGATTGGGTCTCTGCGGCCCCGTTTTTACCCATTCAATACGCTGCATAGTTTTGAACTTGAGCTGCAGCTCCCCAAGGGATTGTGGCGCCCGTTAAAAGTTATTACACGCTTTAGTTCGTCTACCCTTTGCAAATGGACAGCATATTGGAGCTGCAAAGCTGCTCTGGGCCGCTTGACTTTGCGCCTGTTGCAACTGCCACTTGTGGCATTTACATACTCTGCTCGAGTGCATTATTGCTAATGGAAAATTGTAATATTTAAAAGAATTTGAAGCTCGACTATAACGAGAGAGATAGTACTTGAGTAAAAGTAAAAGCAAGCAGAGAAGAAGTGCAGAAGATTATTAAAGTTGTCTATGTGCATGCAGCAGTTCTCATTTGGCATTTGTATTTAGGTAAAACGAAGCTAGAATGCTCACAGCAGCAGAGAGCGTTCCCATTGCTCACTTGAAGCTCGACTGCAGCGAGCTCTACCTGCCGTCGGGCTCAACCTTTGAGAGAGACAGTGCTTGAGTAAAAGTGGCCCTATATAAAGGGCAGCAGCTGCAGCATTTCTTCAGTCAGTCTTCAGTCGTCCACCAGGCCTGGGGGTCAGCGCAATAACGTGAAGTAGAGTGTGTGATCGATCAGCTAAGCAATTACGTAGCGGAATTACGTAGTGGAACTACGTAGAGGAAATACGTAGCGGAATTACGTAGTGGAATTACGTAAGGGAAATAAGTAGAGGAAATACTTAGCGGAAATACTTGGCAGAAATACTTCGAAATACGTAGAGGGAATATTTAGAAGAAATAGACAGACAAATAGTTATAAGTCATCAAGAATATATGTACATATATACATACTTTGTGGGGTCTGCTACGCCTCCTTCTGCCTGTTACATACATTTCAACAAAACTATTATACCCTGATTTCCCATTTTCAATGGGTTCAGGGTATAAAAATATTTCTATATATATATTTTTAATCCTAGAAAAATAAAGAATATTTTCATTGTAATACATGTTTATATTTAATAAATTTTATATATATATGCATTTTTTTTTTTTTCATTTATTTGTATTTATTATTATAATTGTTATTTTATTTATTTATTTTTTTTTTTTTATTTAATTAAATGCAGCATAAAAATGCAAATATATCAATAAATATTCTTCTTTTAATTTCTTTTGTAGTTTAATTACGTATAAACTTTTTATATAATTCTCTTTTCAGCTCATATGTACAGAGTCTAACTTCTAGATTATTAAGCTTTATTCACAAACATTTGTGTTTATGTTTGCCATATGTTGAGATTTGATATATGATTAAATCTGGCAAACAGAATGATATCAATATACCTGGATACTCTGGCCTCGCCACACCTTTCGACAGTTTCCAATAATTGACAGCAATACATATCTTCTATCATAAATGATATCTACTAAGGCTTATGATATAGCAGTCAGATGTTTGGGAACATGTTTTCCAATTATGTGTAAAGCTTTAGAGTTTGAGAGCAAAGTACAATTTTAGTGGAAGAGGCTGTATTAAAGTGTCTATATGTAGTATTAGAGTTTTTGTACAAGAATTTAGTACAAGGACTGAAAATATGACGGAAAGATCTTCACCCATACTGAGCCTAGCTTTTGATAGCCATTTGTGATAGTCTGCAACTTATCTCTTAAAACATATGCAAGACAAGTTTTAAATGAGAGAGACCATGACGAGAGTGAGTTACGTATTACCCATCAATAAAGTAGCTTTACCTCTGCATACACTTTATGAAAATCATGAATCAGTATTCAAATAGCTTGCACAATGTTTTAATGCCATTAGCTATTCTTGCCGTACAAAGTTCAACGCAATAGACATTCTATGCAAATAAATGTTGCTGCATTTATTGCACACGCTTGAAGAATTTCTTGAATTGATAGTTCGTCCAGTCTTCGGTTGCCTTAATTGAATACCTATGCCAATTGCTATACCAAAACACAAGCCCCGTGCTCGAGTCTCTGCTGTCATTCGAATGCAGCTGTGTTCTGAAATGCAGAGAGAAAGAGTTGGATTACAGCAGCAGTCGTCTGCGAATACAATTACCTGTAGATAACACACACACACGCATGCCAGGTGTCGTATGTATGAGTATGAGTGTGTGTTTTCTGCTCCACTCTAGAAAACCCAACCAAACCCCAAAGCGCAGCCCCTTCGGTCAACGCTCATCTGTCAGCGGCAACGTTCCAGTTCGAGTCGGTAGCGTCCGTTTCAGATTCAGATTCGTAGTCGGATTCCAAATGTGATTCTAAGCTTGAGCCAATGTGTGCATTAAATGTCAATAACCATAACTTAATTCATTTGGATTTGGTTTGTCTTTCACATGGCTGAACGTTCATCGCCCCACTATCGCACTCGAGCTGCTTGCATTGGCCACAAAGGTCAACTCGCTCTCTCTGTCTCTCTCTCTCTTTCTCTCTCTCTATATGTGTGTGCGCTCCCCCTCCAGCCCTTCCACATCAGATAGAGGTATCGTTGGCTGGCTGCTCTCCAGGCACATTGAAATTGAATAAGCACACTGCAGTGGACTAAAATATTGACTCGACTGCAGTTTTGGGGTGAGCCATAAATCACACTGATTGTCAGCACGACTGGGTTGGGGTCTGCATCTGACGGCTGGGGTGGGGGTACGACTACACTATCATAATACTCGACTCGAGCTATTTGATAACATTTTAGGCCAATTGTGCGTTTGCCAAAAGCCAAGGATTATAAAGCGATTGAGCAACTTCCGAACTGTAATTTGTGCACAATTAAAAAGCAGTTTGTATTGACAAAATGTTTTCAAAGTTTGACTAAGCTGTAGAAAGAAATTGTGCAGAGATGATTAAGTGTAGTTAGATATTGGAATATTAAAGTATAATATGTTTGTTGTGGAGCTAACTGAAGTCAAAGATGAGCAGCTTGTCTGAATTGAACTGTGCTTTAAAATCTCGTATTTTAAAGGGTGCACCCGGGTGTTTCCTTTCCGGGTAATACTAACTACTGCACTGTAAGTAATTATACCCATATATATCAAGTATATCATAATTCTCTTATAGTTCTCATTCTACTCATAGAGTTACTCTAATAATTGGTTGTCTAAAATTATGAATTTCGAATCAAAACTAAGTATTCTAAGTCCAATATTTGTTATTTGCATAGCTTTAAAAATGTTTCTTTTGATGGGAACCTTTGCAAATAATAACACAATGAACACGGAAGTTATGCAAGAATGAGCATAGACTGAAGATTGTGTCCAAACAAAAATTGAATATGGACAAAAAATGAATAAATAAATAAAAAAATAAAAAAATAAATAAGTAAATAAATAAAAAAATAAATAAATAAAAAATAATAATAAATAAATAAATAAAAGTAAGTAAATGTATAAATATACATATTAGTAAAAAAATAAATAAAAAACAAATGAATACAATAATAATTAAATAAATAAAAATAATAATACAAATCAGTATTATTTGCATTCTTAAAAATATTAATACAATTTTTTTTTATAATTTTAAAATTAGTCTTAACTGCAACAACTTCTTGCGCTTTGTTTGTTGTTAAACAATAATCGTTTGGCATTTAAGTCATCCACAACTCTCTTTCTCTCTCTCTCTCTCTCTCTCTCTCTCTATCTCTCGCTGATTGTGGCCATCAAAGTACTTATTTAATTAGGCACGATTTGGCTGGGATAGCCATGGACAGAGCCCATTGTTTCAGGTCTGTCCGCCCACCAATTGTCCAGGTTCCCATTGTTAGAATTGCTGTTGTTGTTGCTGTTGTTGTTGCTATGTTTGTTGTTGTTTTGGCGTCTTCTGCTGTCGTTGCGGTCGCTCGTTCAGCAATTAGTCTGCGCGCATGCGTCGCTGGCTTCATTGTCAACTTCAGCTTTGTCGTCGTCGTCATCGTCATCGTTGTTGTTGTTGTTGTTGTTGCTGCTGTTGTCGTTGTCGCTTTCCCATATTCAAAGTATCGGGCGTAGTAAAAAGTTAATTAAATTCAATTAAAATGCGTCGCGAGTCTTCGATAAAATGTTATTCGCATTTCAAGGTTAATTCGACAGACGCTTTGACGCTTTGAAGAAGTGCCAACTTGCTCAAGGTTTTCTCAATGGAAATAGTGGGCAAGGGGGCGGGCCATGGGCGGAGAGACTCTGTTACTCTGTCGATTTTTATGCGCTGCAAAGTTCATTTGTTCCGCAACATTAATGCCACATCTAAGCCTTAGTCGGCCACAAGGTGAAGTACACTGCGAGCCAGACATTGAGCTGTGGGCTGAGCAGCAGCAGCTGCCCCAATTTGGTTGCATGTTGCATAAATACGAAATTAATACTAGAGTCGAAAAATAATAATCATAAAAGCCGCTGGCAATGTAATAAAAATTATGTTGCTGCCACACAAAATGTCCAGACAGCTGGCACTTCATTCTGTGCGGCGACACCCACTCTGACTTCTTGCCACGCGAGTGGAGCTCATGCGGCGTCAGCTGCGATGGCTGCCGCTTAATGAGTGAATAAATGAATGGCCAGCACGTTGCACGCTCTGCCATGGCAAGGTGTCTCTGTGTGTGTGTGTGTGTGCGGCGTGGGGCCATACGGCCATGAAGCCACTAACAAAGCATTTAATGCTTTTATTTGCGGGTGGCAGGCCTGAAACTGACGACGTGGTTAAGGCTCTCGCCCCCGCCCTCCCCACCTAGCCAGGCCCGTGCAACATGTTGTTGCTCCAATTATGGCTTGACGCAGGCTCGCAAAGCTGCTGGCATGTTAAAAAAAAAAAAAAAAAAACAGAGAGAGAGAGAGAGAGAGAGAGAGGGGGAGAAGCAAAAGAAAACTGAGAGAGAAAACACCAACCAACAACAAAATGGCAAAGAATTTAATTTAATTAAAGTTTCTCTGATTGAAAAGCTTTTACATACTAAATGGCTTCGGATTGTGAGGACAGACTCTGTATAAAGTAATTTGCTGAAGAAAATAATTAAAAATAAATATAAGAAAAATATATGAAAAATGAAGAGAGATATAAAAATAAATTTGAAGTGTATGGAAAATATATGGAAAATGAAAAAATATATAAATAATCAATTTAGTGTGTTAAAATAAAATAGAACTTAAAACACATGAATATATGTATGTATATGCCAAATCTGTAGACAATAGCTTTAAAGATGTGAAATTACTTAAATTATACATGAACCTATATTTCCACTTGGAACACACTAGCTCTAAAGATGTGGCAGATATTATTTTATAGCTGATTTTGTATAAGGTTTTTAATCGATAACCAAAAAACACAAGTATATTTATCGATAATTATCGATTATCGTTTTTTGGAAACAAACTCGATCTGCGCGTGGTATATACAGAATTACAGAATAAAAATTCAATTCCATAGGCTTTGTATCTTCCAATATCGACGCGTTCAAACTAATGAATAGACGAACAGACAGACGGATAGGAGCTAAAACGACCCAGCTTGTCGCTTTGATTAAGAATAGATATACTGTTTCCATATTCAATGGCTTTAGCTTCAATAGTCAGAAAGTACATCCCTATATATAACTATATTTGATATAGTACATATGGTTCTAACTCACATGTTGAATGATTCACAGCTTGTATATAAATTAAACAATAACTCAATCAATTCTAAATGAGTTTTGCAATGCTTCAGATATATGTATGTACATATATATAATCTGAATATATATGTATGTATATCTTTGTCACATATCAGACGACTTTCAGTTCTTAGCACGCTGATCGCAGGTCGCCTGGCCACACTCAATTGTGTGTTCATTACGAGAGAGTGCATCAGCTTTATTAGTTGGCCTGCTTTTTGTGCGCTGTGGCAGAGCGAGTGCCACGAATGGGAGGCAACATGCCTCTCAAGATACTACAGAAGAACACCAGATGATGATGATGATGATGATGCCACAGAAATAGAAGTTGCGACTATGGCCAGCGATGTGGGCAGCAGGGATTGAAGCACTTCAAGGCGCTGTCTGACTTGTTGGCTTTGTTTAATGTCTGCCCAACGTTTGTTTAATTTGTCTACTTTGGCTCGTTTTCTTTTTGGGTCATGCAAAAAGGCATTCTTCAGCATACACTGCATATATATGTGGATATATATATATAGTCAAGATTTTCTAGACAGTTTCATAAACGGCCGAGGCGCTACAATTTGATACAATATTTGCATTGTGTATCTGTGAGGCTGTTCAGCGATAAGAAACGCTACCAGAGCAGACCAGGGCAGGCCAGGCCAGAGCAGAGCAGAGCAGACCAACAGCTTATCAAAGCCTCTGGTGCCGGCTGCAAATCTAAAGCCCGAAAAAGACAACAAAAGACGATGACGATAAAGAGGAAGAGGAAGAAGTGGAAGATGAGAAAACAAATGTAGATAGCAGCGAGCATTTGGCACTCTTGCACGAAGCTCTCGCAGGTTCATAGGCAGAAGGGCCGTCTGCTATTAGCCATAAATTTGCTTTGTGGTCCAAATATAGTCAAGAGGCCTTGCCTCAAACACAGCCCAGAACCTTGTCTATCACGAGCACCTGGAGTGCAGATAAGCAGGCAGGCAGGCAGGCAGGTGCGGCAGCTAATCAGCTAGTTGGTATAATGGTTGCATATATAGATACGAGAAGGAAGAAGAAGATACTAGATAGTTTATGAAGATCATTTCTAAGATATAAGGGGAGAGAGAGGAATGGTATAATATGATTAAGAAATCGAGGTATGCTAATGTTCATTTTCTTTTATAACCATACTATAAAGTTAGACAAGTTCGTAATGCTACTTTCCACCAATTGCTTGTTATTCCAAGCCACTGCCCACGCAATGATTGGCTTGCTCTTTAGCAGCTCATCGAATCAACATTACAAACTATTATTGTAGACAATTACAATTATTATTAACATTTGCCAAATGAAGCTTACTTGCCTTAAGAACTGCAGTGCGCGCAGACACACAGACAGACAGACGGACAGAAAAATGGCTTTATGGCCATTATGGCTATTGATTCCAGCTGCTGGAGCTGTGTGCGCCCCCGGCAACAGCGAGTGGGAGCAGTTAGTTAGCTGCCTAATGTTGCTTGAGTGCTTATGTTGCGTCGTCCCGTTTAAATGTGTCTGCCGCATGCTCGTGCTCAGTTGTGGCAATGGTGCAACTTCCTTTTGGCCACACAAATCGTTGGCCATTTACAATGGCGTCCACCACTTGATGGTTACAGTTACACAAGCAGCAGAGGCAGAAGCAGAGTTACATATGTATGCCAACTAAATAAATAGTAACGAGTACGTTCTCTGTGTGAGTGAGCGAGCTTACATGTGTGCTGGTGTGTGTGTGTGTGTGTGTGTGTGTAAGCACTCTCTACAGTGGCTGTCGGCGGCTACTTCATGTCGCGCACAATTGCCACTAATTTAACGCTGGTTTTTTCTTGCGCCTCTTTGCGCTGAGCTGCTTTCTTAAATCTCAAAGCTGACACTTTTATGCTGCTACTTACACACACATTACAGTCCACACACACACACACAGAGATAGAGAGCGAGAGAGGGAGAGAGAGACACTAATGCACACACTTAGATGGGGACTCTTGAGGGCATTACTAATCTGCGTCTTTTATAAAGCCCAAGTCAAAGCGAGGTCAGGCCATCATTGCGACTCGGACGCGGACTCGGACTCGGACTCGGACTCGGACTCTGGAGTCGAACCGGCTTGACACTAAAGTATCTCTAATGAGACTTAAGCACTGTGCACTTCAGACTCTACCCTCTGTGGTGGGACTTCTTTTCATTTCATTTTTTGCACGATTTATGTGGCCAAATCTAATGCGCCCCCTGGCGGCACGCAGCTAAAATAGAACTGTTCTTGAAAAACAATCATCGAAACAGCAGCAGCAGCAGCAGCAGCAACAACAACAAAGACTCTGATAGTTAAATGTTATCTCAACTATTATGAGAGAAAGAGCAAGTGTCATATATATGTACGTAGTAGTATGTATGTATACATGTGCTTGCTCTCGCTCTCTCCCATTCACATTCACTGTTTCGTCTATCGCACTCTCTGTTTGCATAATGCATTGTAAAGATCAAAATCAACTTGGGCCAGCCAACGATAAGAATCTCAAGTGCAAAGCAGCCAGCGAAGCGTTCGACAAAAACCAACACAAATGTATCTGTGAAATTGTTATTATTGTTACTGTTGTTGTTGTTGTTGTTGTTGTTGTTGTATCTGCTGGTTGTGTTGGCTCGTTTACAGCCTTCTTTGCTGCCTCAGTAGTCGCTGCTGCCATTTGAATAAGTATTTTTCATTGAATTTCGTTGGCTTGTGGAAATTTTCAGCAGTCGCAAACACACAAACAGCATGGAAGAGTGGGAGAGAGGGAGAGAGCGGGCGGAGAGCGCGTGAGAGCAGCAGTAGTAGTGAGAGCATCAGAGGAAAGACGAACAAGAAGAAGAAGCAGAAGTAGCAGAAAAAAACAAAAGTAATTAAGATGCACGAGGCAAACGGCGGAAGCAAAAAGATGGCGGACTTAAATGTGGGCGGCTTGGTGCCGACTAGCCATTGAGGCGGGGCAATAGTTGTAGGCGGGGCGTGTGGGCGGGGGGCTAGTTGTTGCGGTGCGCAGAGCCATATTGTCTCATACAGTTGTTATTGTCAGATCTACCCCTGGACGCTCGCTGGAAAAGCTCGCCATGATGTTGCGATTGCTGCTGCTGCTGCTGCTGCTGCTGCTGCCGTTTCACATGAACAATTCGTGGCGATAATTTATAAAATAAATGAAATGCACTTCATGGCGACTTGGCTGGCGACCTCCCCGGCAGATTCAAGTCGCTCCCAAAGCTGTTGCCGTAATTAATCTGTGTGCGCTGTGCGGTTTTGACGTGCTTTGAATAGTCATAGAACCAGCAGCAGAGCCAGAGAGAGAGAGAGGGATATAGAGAACTGCAAACAATAATGGCTGGATGATCATCATCATCATGAGCGGCAGCAGCAGCCACGTCTTTGTGTGGGCTGAGAATTGTGTGTGCCCCCCGACACAAAAGGCCAAACACACAAATCCCACACCCCCCTCCGCTCTTATACAAATGATTAGCAATAACTGATGCTACCTTCTCTTATACATATTTGCTTCTTATTCTACTTCTTTTCTTCAGTTTTTTTCTTTTTGACAGACAGCATAGAATGAGCGGCTCGCAGAATGCACAGCGACAAGTCAAACAAAAGTGAAGAAAATAACAAATGAGCCACAACAACAACAGCAACAGCAAGAGGAACAACAGCAATAAAAGCAAAAGCGAAACGAACAACTTCAAATGAAATCAAAAGTGCAAATGACAACAAAAGCCAAAGCTGCGCTCAGGTTTGCCGAATACCAAAGCCCAGCCAAAGATAGAAAGAGAGAGAGAGAGAGAGAGCGAGAGAGAGAGAGAGAGAGGCCGAACAAGAAGTTCATGAAGAGGCGAAGACAAGAAGCGGAATAACAAGAACAGCTATGTGAAGCACGAAATGTAAATCATTTGCACAAAAGCACCAACAGCAAAAACCAACGGCGGACAATAATCAATTGAAGTGTCTGTCTCTCTCTCTCTCTCTCTCTCTCTCTCTATACGCTATGCACTAACAATTGAAGCGGGTAGCATAGCAAAGGCGTGTGGTTCGTAACAGTCGATGAAGAGTTCAATAGGAGAAGAGCTGCTAAATACGCTGTAAATGTTATATAATAAAAGTGCTAAAAACTAAAAGTAATAAACAATATTTATTTATAGAAATTTATATGTCATTATTTATTATTCAAGTATGAGTGAGAGAGAGAGAGAGAGAGAGTTAAGTTTTCGGTGTGTTAATGAAAAATAAAACGCTATTTGCCTCTTTTTTTTTGGGCTGTTCGTTTGTTGAGGAAGGGAGTACAAAGGAAAGAGTGACTGAGGTGTTTGGTTAGTTACCAGTCAATGAGGGCGGCGCCAGCGGCGTGGTAGAGGCAGCGGCAGCGGCAGAGGCAGCGTCAGCGTCAGCAGCAGCAGCAGCAGCAACGTCAACCACATAAAGTGGAAGACAAGTGGCAGCATGGACAAGTGCCATAGAAATTACGTTTGTATATCTTGCTGTGTGTTTGTATAACTATATATGTATGTATGTTTGTTATATATGTATGTATATGTGAGGGTGTGCGTGAGTATTGCACAAGCAAAAATGAAAGAACGTAACGCAAAATGCAAGAGACCAAAGCAAATCGGCAGCCAAAGAAGCCAACGAAGACGGCAAAGGCATTGGCAGCGCAAAACGAAGACGAAGAAGAAGAAGCAGAAGCAGAAGTATGAGCATGCCAAAGCGCAAAGGCAAAAAACCAAACTCAAGCACGCACTTCAGACGAAGAAGAGTCGGTACGGACTGATAGACAGATGGACAAACCATTTTGTTGTTGCTGCCGACGATTGCTGCTGCTGCTGCTGGCTGTCGTCGGCCATTGGAGGGACGTCAGGTGCGGAAATGCCATAACCATTGAGCTGATGACGTCCATTTTTTTTTTTTTTTTTTTTTAATTTGTTGTGCACGTTCCGGCAGCGAGAATAACAACGGCGGCAACTGTCCCAAGTGGAGCGGCCCAAGAAGAAATAGACGCAGCTGAAAGCAGTCCATTCGTCTATCTGTCTATCTGGCTGTCCCGCCGTCCGTCAGTTAGTAGTTGGCGTTGACAGTTCAAGTGTTTACCAGCAGCAGCAGCAGCCGCAGCTGCGAGTCAATTTTAATTCAATAATAAACTACGTAATTGGGATGTTAGTTATTTAAAATGTTTGACTAGCTCATAAGCGCAAGAACTCAATTAAAATGGAATTTTCAATCAAACTTGAATATAATTATAGTGCATTTTATTAATTCCTACTGATTGCAAGTACTTTAAGAACAGCAATCAGTTAATGATGTTAATTTTGACTGGAATAAGAGCTGTCAATAAGCTAAAATATATTGTATATTTGATTAAGAATTTTAATAAGTTAAAATATATTGTATATATGTATGTATGTACTATATGATAAGATTATATGTTTAGAATTTTGCCAGTTTTTCGATATTTGTTGTTGTTCAAGTTTCTTTTATATTATATGAAGCTTAGAGCACTTAGAGAATACGAGTTAAGAATTCCGGATGCCTCTATATCTAGGCCTTAAATCTCTCTCAGGATAAACTGTCAAAAATTTGAAACAATATTAAAAACTCAGCCATTTATTTTTTTTTACTTAAATAAATATCTAATTTATTCAGTTATTTTATTTCTTATAATAAAAATTGATCAAACAAAAACCACTAAACAATCTCTATCTACAATACTCAATACTCTATCTACAATAAATGCTGATTAACCAACACTTAATACATAATTACTCAACACTATCCACAGCACTAAATATAATTCGCAATTGAAGCTCATCTGAATGTTCGACAAATTGAAATGAATTTCTAATATGATTTTAATAGGCAATTTAATTAAAAGCATAATATATAATAGATTTGCAAATCTAGTATATTCGCATCGCATTTACAACTGACCATGCTAATGAAGTGGCTATAATGGCGTTAATTGTGCGAGGGTATTAAAAAATTGGTTATTAAGCTGCCACTCAGATGGCAAATAAATAGCATTTGAAAAATGAACAATAAAACAATTAGCAATTGTAGTTTTTGAATATCAATAAAACATAACAGCAATTAAAATGTCACTGGCGAAAAATCACTAGACAGACACACACACACACTCAGAGTGAGAGAGAGAGAGGGACACACACAGATACATTTGCTTGCACACTTCAAGATACGCATAGTAGTTGGAGATACTTATGTAGCGCACAGCGCTTGACATTGTAAAATCTATCTCTGTGTGCGTGTGTGTGTGTGTGTGAGAGCTTCTGTGTGCCTGTTTGTTTGCTTGTTTGTATTTGTGGCTGTGTATATGTTTAATTTAATTGCCAATGATACGCGTCATTCAAAGCGCAAAGCGATACATTGCGATGCTATCTATGACGGAGTCACAGCCAGGGTATACATACATATATATATACATATATGTACCACTTGAAGTACTTTTTGTAATACTCTATGCCTACGCCAAAGATCTTTATCACATACGATTAACTTAGTAAAGTTTTATTCACTTTTTCTCTTATTTATTTTCATAGTAAATATATGTATATTCATCTGGATAGATCCTGAGACTTTCAAAATTGTCTTAAAATTTGATATTCTATTTTATGCAAGTATATATATGTACATATATATTTTTGTTAATATATTTCAAGCTTTTTAAGCGCATTTGCAACTCGTCTTCATTTATTTATTTTCCTTATATATATATTTATATATTTGTTATTTTTAACGCGTTTAGCGCAAAACGATATTTCGATTGGGGGGCACTTTTGATGGACTTTCCTTGAGCGTAGAACAGCGCCATGCGCTGACTGACTGACTGAGGTACAGTGAGGCGAATAGATAGATGGACAGACAGACAGACTGAATGATTGGCTGACAGAATGACTGAGTGACAGCGCAAGACTAACTACTTCCCCGACTGGCTACTGGCTTTGAGTAGCCGCTAATTGTTAATTTACAACGATTTTGAACAGAAGATAAATTGTGAAATAATTCAAGAAATTTATAGAAAAATGTAGAGTGATATATAATTATAAATAATATATATATTGTATATATATAATAAATAAATAATATATATAATAAATATTTATGTCAAATTTATGCACATTAACATATTTCAAAATATTTACTAATAAAAAATTAATTATTTAGTATTTTTATTAAAGTATTTCTATCTATGAATTTTATTTACATATATCTAATTTATTTATTCTAAATATATTTATGAAAAAAAAATAAATAAAATAAAATAAAAAAAAAGAAAGTAAAAATAAAAAAATAATAAAATAAAATAATCAAATAAAATAAATGCACTGATTTATAAAAAATAAAATAAAAAATATATAAAAAACAATAATAAAATAAAAAAAAAATTATTGATTTATATTAAATATATCTATGTAAATATAAAATATGTATATTTTTATTAAATATATTTTATATTTATATGAACATACAATATAATATATAAATAAATCTGATATACCTGTCATATATTCTAAAATAAATATATTAAATACATATTCAAATATCAAATTCATGTCCTAAGTCAAAACTCTACAAGAGCGAGTATCCAGGGTATCTGAAAGTCATGCACACCCTTCTTCGATCACTTATATCACTTTTACTTCTATTCTCAATACTTTTACCGTTGTTTTTCACCTTGCAAAGTGAACAAATGAATCATTGTCTGCAGCAGAGATTGCGAAATAAGCTTTTAATGTGCGCATCTGTACAGTCGAGCAACATTTAATTAAAGCAGCCAGCATTGGATTGGGATTGGGTTTGGGATTGGGATGTGGATGTGGATTGGATAGGTAGGTAGCTAGATTGGTAGATAGATTGGTTGGCTGACTGGTTGGCTGGTTGCAGTGAAGCGTTAAGTTTCGCATTGTTGATTGCTGTTTTGTGTGAGCTTCACTTGCCATTAGAAATGTGTCGCCATGGAGAGGAAGCGTAGCGCTGCGCTGCTCTGCTCTGCTCTGCGCTGTTCGGTTCTGCTGCTATCGTTGCCAGCCGATCTGGTGTTAAATTTAATTTATGGCAACGCTGCATGCTCTACATATTTTGCCATCGCTACGTGTGTGTGTGTGTGTGTGTGTGTGTCGTCAATAGTCGAAGGTGTGCCCCCTGTTGAACGTTTGGGTCAAACTGTTGGCGTAACTCCCAATCGCTAATTGTCATCGACACGGGCCTTTGTTGTTAACTGGAATATGGGAATGGCACTTGGAATTGTTGACTATATCTATGAGTGAGTCGAACGGGCAGCTGTTGTTGTTGTTGCTGCTGCTGCTGTTGCTGCTGTTGCTTCTGATCTCCAGTTGTCTGAGCTGCGTGTTTCATGCTATCTGACCAAAATTATCAGCGGCAACGGCGACGACCTCGTTTTTCACAGCTTCTTCAGCGTATTCAACTAGTCTCATCTTTGCTTCTGTTGCTGCTGTTGTTGCTGCTGCTGCTGTTGCTGCTGTGCAGCGCGCATTTATTCAATTTATTTCTATTGCCTGGACGGTCTTCGTCTTTGGGCTTTGGCCAATTGTCATTGTACTAATTCCATTAAACGATGGCAGCGCCGACGCTTGCGTGCTTGTGTAATTGAAGAGCTCATCATAGAAAAGCAGCAACAGCAACAGCAGCAGCAACAACAACTCGATGGATTGCTCGTTCCATGCTTCATTGAATGTACTACATGAGTACTAAGCACACACACACACATGCATACGCTCGCTTGCTTTGCGTGCTCGAGTGTCAGTTTGTCTATTGAGACATTTGACGCCTTCGCTCGCTGTTATCAGAGTATTTGAAATTCTTTCAAATTGCTACGCCTGCTGCTGCTGCTGCTGCTGCTGCTGCGCTTTGCTGCCTGCCCAGCGATTGCCATACGTCGCCTAGCCTACACACACACACATGTATATAAATATATATACATACATATACATATATATTTTTCAGTGCTTATCGTGGCGAGGGCAACTGCGAAGCAGCCGAAACGAGGTCGTCGTCGTCGTCGTCGTCGTCGAATGCAATTTTCTAATAATTTTTTGCCATTGTATATATGTGTGTGTGTGAGTGCTTGTCTGTGTGTGTGTGGCACTTGTAATCACCATTAAAAACGCTTCAGAGTTCAGCTGCTTGCAGCTTCCTTTGAGTTGCACTGCTGCCCCTTGGCACCATATTCACATTGGCCACCCTTGGCAGCCCCTTCCAGCGACTTTTAATGCTTAGACACACACACACACACACACCCACATATATGCAAGTATATATATGTATATGTTAAATCTGACCTAATTTGCGTGCACAAAACTGTGCGCTTAAATGAATTCGCATAATTAGATGCAGCAGCAGCAGCAGCAGCAACAGCAACAACAACAACAGCAGCAGGAGATGCCACAGCAGCTGCATCGAGTTCTGTTATGTAATTGCAAGTGCGTAAGAAGCAGACATGAGACTTGCTACCAAACTGTTTTCCATATGAAAAGCGTTAACTGTAACACTCTGTTTCATACTTTTCTCATTATGATACGAATTTTATTGGCGTTTCATATGGCATTATTAAATTTTCTTTACAGAGTCTTTAAAGAGTTTATAGAGAGCAATTATTACTTTGAGATTTCAGATCGGATTCTACTGTATATTCATATAATATATTATTATACATTATATATAGTATATGCTATCTATATGATTGTTGTTCCTACCCACAAACTGGTTGCATCTGGCTCCCAAAAGTAATTCACAGTTTACTAGGCACACATCGTTCTCTCCACTAGTTAGGGCTCAATCTATCTGCAAATACGGCCAGTTTGTATGGCTACTCAAATATCAGCCAATACGAATGTCACATCTCCCAGCCAAATTACAATACGCCAAGTTCAAATACAATTTACAATATTTGTACACAAGTCAGCTAAGTCAGTTCAGCTGCTGCTGCTCCTCCTCAAATAGCTGCGAATGCGTAACTCAAGTGGGGGTAAGTGATTTGACCAGAGATTAATTCGGTCTAAATTAAAAATTCATGAATTTGGCTTTCAGCTATAAGCCAGAGGCAGTAAATGGTTGAGGCGGGAAGTAAGTGGAATGAGCATGAGGGAGAATGATTGTCAGTGAGGGAAATAGAAGAAGAAGTAGATGGACAGATTGATGGTGAGAGAGAGAGAGAGAGAGAGAGAGAGAGAGAGAGAGAGAGAGAAAAGAGAGAGAGAGAGAGAACATATAGAAGAGAGTGTGAGAGAGAGAAAGAGACAGGGAAACAGAAAAGAAAGTATGAGAGAGACGGCTATAATAAGAAAGACAAGGACAGATACAGAAACAGAGAGTGAGATAGATAGAGAGAGAGAGGGAGAATAATGCAGAAGGTGAGACACAGAGATAGAGAGGAAAATAGAGACAGAAAATGACAGAGAACAAAATTAGAGAAACGGACAGAGAGAGGGGGATAGAGACAAGGATAGGAAAAGGTTGAGAATGACAGAGAGAGAGAGAGAGAGAGAGAGAAATATTAGAAGAAAAAGAGATGCGGAGTTGGGCAACGAGAGAAACAAAGACAGATATAGAGAAGCAGAGTGATATAGAGATTATCATAAAATAATGAGTGCAAATTTGAAATGGAAATGGAATCGAGTGATTTAATATCGGCATACTAATATATAATCAATATGGCATGCTCGTTTGGCTTTACTGCATAAGTCAAAAGCAGCAACTCTCCTTCATCTGCCTCTCTCTCCCCCTCTCTCTCTCCTTCAGATTGCCAACTTAAATCTATAATAAGTGAATCCATTTACAGCTTAATGTTGCCCTCCACCTGCCACTAATGCTCATGGCCCGATGTGTGTCCACTTGGACTTGGAGCATAGCATAGATTCCACAGATGGAATGTAATACAGATAACTCGCATGCGGCATATTTGAGTAGACACCACAAAAATGGATGCCGCCGCCAACGTGGCCGCCACAGAAATTCGAGTGGCAAATGGCTTTTGGCTGACACAAATGTCAACAATAAGGGAGAGGGTGGGGCGGTAGGGTTTTGGGTCAGTGTGACCACAAACGCGTTGACCACTTTTTGTGCATTTTGTGCGGCTCATTGGAGTTGGCTTTATTGGCCCGCAACGCGGCCGGTGGCCGGTGGCCGAGGGCCCCGGCTCGTTAACAGTTCTTAAAAGTAGGGGAAAACTTTGTGAAAATTGCCTGTCATGCGTTTTATTTTCACTAAGCACAAAACGACGACGAGCGGCCACAGAAGTTTGCCCCGAGCAACAAGAAAAATTAAGACACTTAACGCTTTTTTCATTACGCTATTGTCAATGGTCGAGCTCCTTCCACTCCTCCACACTCTCCCTCTCCCCTTGACCCACTCTCTGGCCTCGTTTTTGGTACAACTGTGGCCAAGGCACAGCTTTGTTTGTCCAGACGCTGGCGACACACGTTTCAACAAATCTTCGCTAGATGTTGTTGTTGTTGTTGTTTTGTGGGTTTTCCGAACAGACTTTTGGCAACTCCGCCCGCACTCAATTGGCCCGGCCTATGTGCGTGGAAATTTGATAAACTGCTTTTCGACTTTATTGCTGTTCTGGCAGAAATCTAAAGAAATGCGTCTTTTTTTATTTGCTATTGCCAATTGGGGGTATTCCTTATTCGCATTTATTTTTTTTCTTTTTTTATACATTTTTTATTTACTTTTATGTGTTTATTATTTGACGCTGGCTTTACTGCTATCCCAAGCGCAAAATTGAGACATTTTCTGTTGCGAAAAGGTTTTCTATTGATATGGCTGGCGGAGGGGGAGGCGGGGTGTGGCCTTGGGGCATTTCTTTCTCGTTTTTCAGTTTAATTTCTTGATGTGAGTTTTTGTGGTTTTATATTTATTTATTTGTGTGTGTTTTCTTTTAAGTAAATCATAGTGACCAGCCCCGGCTGGGGTCATAGCCGAGCGACGGAAATAATTTTCATGGGAATTACGAGGGGACACGTGGATTATAGATATTAGCACATACATATATAAGAGAAAGGCCTTGAAATACTAATGTGAAATGTATTTTGAGGGCATGACAGGAAATTCCTGTTGAATCTGATCTAAATGCGATTTTATGCTTGGCTTTTTTTCTAGGAATCTTGCTTGAGTTTCGACATGGTTCAGAATTACATTCATATTGATTAGCTTGACTTCTTCCGAAATGAGAAGACAAAGGCTGGATACGTTTTTGCTCTGCAGTTGGTGTCGTGCTTTGTCTATTCTAAACAATAATTTAATCACTAATTGAATAAATCATGATTGAATCTAAATATTATGATATTATTTGTAGACTAACGAAAATTAATTATTTTATATTATTATTTTAATTGAATTATATTATTAATTTAAATATATACATATATTTTTAGCAATTTTACATTAATTTTTTTTTTAGATTATTTAGTTTTACATTAAATAAACTAAGCTTAACTTAAAAATTTTAAAAATTATATTTTAGTATTATTAATTTTTTATATAAGTGTTCAATTAGGTAAAGTTTACTTGACATCAGTCATGATTGAAAGCCTTCATCAATTTTAATTATTAAAACAATTCGTCAAGTAATTCATATTAAAATCATCATTATTTTATTTACTCCAGTTTTGATTCACTTAAGATTTTAAAATATTTTATTCTTTTGTTTTAGCTTTCAAATAAATTAATTTAAATATAAAAGGGACTAATTATCCTTATCAGACTTTATTAAATTAAAATTTGCTTTGTTTATTTTTTAAATGAATTAAATTCCTTAGTTCAGTTAGCTTAGATTAAAGCTGCATCAGTCAGTGACACCGATCTGCAATGCCTTAGAACAGCATTAAGGGCACTCCCTCGCCACATCAGCTAAAATATTTATGAATATTTTTGTAATTATTTTAATGACACACTCAAATAAGCAAAGTCAAATCATTTTATGGGCTGTGGCAGGTACTTGGAGTGTGGCCTCAGTGCACAGCAAATGACTTCATTCGCTTATTTTGTATATACATATATATTTTTTTGTTTATTGTTTTTTGTATTTTATTTTTTGTAGGCTCTTCTGCAAGTACTTGGCTAACTTTCTGTTGCTCTGGCTGTTGCTGTAACAGTTACTGCCAATATTGTTGTTGTTGTTGTTGATGTTGATGTTTCGGCTTGAGACGCGCCCAGTTGTTAACAATTGGTCTGATGGACGACGAGGAAGGGCGGTAGGGTGAGAGAGGAGCGAAGTAGCGGCATTTGTTATGCCAACAGCTGCAGTTGCAGCGGGCCACAATAATAAATAAACAGAGCCAGGCCACTTGAAATTGGATCGCCAAAAAAAGAAAAATAAACAAAAAGCAGGCGACGCGTCGCAACGCGACGCCAGCAGCCACAATAAACACACAGTTTTCACTTTTCTGACACTTGACTTGGCTGCCGGGCAAGGTCCAGAAGTCAGCTACCGGACCTCAAATGGCAGGCGCAATGATGATGGTGATGATGGTGATGATGTCACACACATACACATACACTCACACATACATAACTCATAAATGAAAAGTGAAAAGTAGAAAGTTGCGCAAATTCTCTTTGGCCCTACGACATAACGGATTGCAAGGCATACGAGAGTTCGCCCAATCTCGAGATACACTTAAATATTTGCTCAAGTGTCACGCTTCTTACATCATCATCATCGTCATCATCATCTCATATTATATTATCACTCATTATCATTGCCATCGACCGTGGCGCTCGCATCCTGCGTACGTTTTTGAGGACAACTGGGTGAAATCGCAAGTATCTATTGGATGCGCAGCGCTCGTTCATGGGATTTACGTGCTGTTCACGCCCTGTCGCCCAGTTGCCCGTTGCAGCTCTTAATTTGCGTGCCGCGACAATTACAAGCATCGCCTCAGATGGACCAAGACCGAGGCGATGACGACTGCAGTTGACATTGATAAAATCATTGGGCGCGTGCTGCGCGGCCCAGACGCTGCCAGACGAGCAGACAGATCGCCCAGATACTTGTATCTGACAGATACGCAACGGTATGCCACACGCACATATACATATGTATATTTGTATATGTGTATAGGGTAGCTATGTTAAGGCATGCCTTTAAACTTTTGACTTTTGGTTTTGCTGTTGCGGCTTCTGCTTTTGCTTTCAATTTCATTTTGATTCTTCTTCGCATACCCTTTACTCCCAATGGGGAGTGGGTATGATATATTCAATTGAAATGTGAGGCAAATTTTACAAATTTTCTGTATAAATATTACTTGCTGATCATCCATAGGTCAGTTTATATAGATCAAATATGTTTTGTATGTATGCGTAATAATCTTTACTGTCTGTGCTTATCTCTCTATCTTACTCTCTCTCCCTGTCTCTCTCTATCCATCTCGTTCTCTCTCTCTCTCTCTCTCTTTCTAGCTCAATCATTAGCTCGCTTACAGGGTATCTCCTTCGTCGACTGCATCGCACTTTAAATCACGCTTGTTGCTGTTGTTGTTTGATGTTGTTGTCGTTTCTTTTATCTTCAGTGTCGGTCGCCCCGGTAAGTTCTTGGAAAATTATATCCACACCACATTCGTCCGTCCATCCGTCCGTCCGTCCATCTATCGGCGTTTACGTTTGCGACGCCTTGACGGCACAACTTGTGGGCCGATTGCATTTGCTTAGCATAAATTTAGAGCCATTTCAACTGCTGCCGTTGTTGTTGCTGCTGTTACCGCTGATGTTGTCGCCGTCGCTGTAGATGGCATTCACTTTCAGTTCTTTGTAATTTATGCTGCCAGCTCTCCTGAGGTCAAAACTCAACCAGAACGAGCACCGAGCCGAAGAATGCCAAAGCAGGCAAAGCTGCAGCTGAAATAATTGAGACAGCTTTTCATTCAGAGCTAAAGAGCAACCGCAAGTCGCGGCGCGACTTCTCTGGCATGCGCCAGCGTCGTCCGGCCAGAAGTGGAGCAAATATTTCGTGAATGCGGAAGATCAAAGTGAGCAGAGGCAAACTGAATATAGCCAAGTCTAATTGCTTTCAGCCCATGTAATAGGCCCGCTAAAGATGTCAGAGATCAAAATCAATCGATTGTAGCTCCATTATGCAGTTGTTTGCTTGAATGTTTATTAAATTGTTGATATAATTACAATGATAGCTAAATGATTCTGAATCAATGTTGAAGTCATTTCTGTTTACACATAATTTATTTATTTATTTTTTTTTTTTAACATGTCTTTTAAATCTTTAAATCCGTTTATTTTTGAAGTTCTACTATTTATTTAAATTTTTTTAAAATAAAAATGGATCAAATAAAAATCCATTCATAGACTAAAAAGCACTCCGAGTTGTCTGTGCTATTTATAGTTGGTTTACCCATTTACAAAGATAAGCAAATATTTCTTAAAAATATCTAAAGTAACTTGAACTGTAAATATATTTAGTTCCTTGTCGGCACAGTAAAACTATACAATATTTACTTAGACAAGAATTGAAGGTACAATAAGTGTTCAACAACTAGCCAGGTGCTGCTCCTCCTCCTCCTCCTGCTGCTACTGCTCCTGCTAGTGTCTTGTGAAGAATTTGAGCATTCAGGCTGGCTTAATATTTGCACTCGTTGCAGTAGGTCCAACGGCCCACATGAATTTATGGCCAACTTCATGATAAATTTACTATGCCTACTTCCTCAAGGACTATAAACCAAGGACCTCGGGCACAGACGCGGCTGTGTCTGTCTCTCCGGCTCCGGCTCCGGCTCTGGTATCAGAGCATCTGAGGCAGAGTTTTTGGGAGTTTTATGTACGTGCTGCGGGTGGCATTTAAATAAACCATGTGCAGAGCTTTAAATTTATGCGCATATCAAGCTGACAAGGTTATGAAAATGCTAAAACAGGCCCAGGACTGTAGTCCTTCCTATTCGTATTTGCTGCTGCTGCTTCTTCTTCTTCTTACACCACTCTGGGCCACCTCGCACCAGTTAAGACACAGCTGGCTAGACGTTACGCTTATTTTGCTTCTGCTGAAATTTTCCAACTCACACACTCACAGCGAGTCGTCTGTGAACTAGGCATGTGTTTGTCTTTGGCTCTAAGTTGTATATATTTTGGTAAGCATAATTGAAATGTAAATTTTGCTACGGTTTATGTAGACAAAAGGTGACGTAGCTTGAAATTAATATTTAACCATTTCTGGCTGACAAAGTAAGCAAAGAGAAATTAGATAGACCAAATTGAGGACTTGCAAATATAAATCGTTGTTATTTCATGTACATATATAAAGATTGCCGTCTAGCCGGCAGACAGTTTATTTTTCTAAACACTCGCATTAGAAATTCTATAAAAATAAATGTTAATTTATTGTTGCTATGATTTGACAAAGATAAAGCACCAAAGTTTTTGCATTTGGCAAGTGTAACGAGCTAAAGGAAATGGAAAATTGCTGTTTAAGGCAGACTTTAAAGAGTTTAATAAAAAATATTTGAAAAAATTATAATATATATTATATATGTTTTAAATAATTTATACATACATATTCATATGTTTTACAGCTTTTAAATATATTTAGAATTTTTTTCAATTTTTTTTTACATAAATTATAATAGGGGTAGAGATAGGGGAACATCCATATCGATACATATCTCGTTATATGCAAAGCTAATCATATTAATTCCAAGACCAGCTCAAAGTTTTGACTTTAAATATCTGAAAATACCTTCTCTTAGCCAAAAGAAAAGCCAAGCCAAGGCAAAAGCTCTAAGCTCCTTCGTCTTTCCACTTTCTTAAGCAACTGCGCTTGAGCACCTCATTGACTTCAACCAGCCAAGGTTCGTGTACACCGCTCATATATTTAGAACAGCTCACACTTACAGCTGCCCATTATCTCAGCTAATCTACAGCTTAATTATGCTCTTAAATTTGCCATTTGGTGCGCTGCATGCTAAACAGCTAAAAAGAAAACAAAAACAGCAAAAACAAAAGCAAAATTAAAAGGTATTCATATTTACAAATGGCAACAGCTTTATAGCCAACATTTGGCTACACACACACACATACACACATGTGCGTGTGCGTGTGTGTGTTTGCAACTGCAACTGTGAAACGTGACTTTTGCTGCATTTTTTTGCAACGCTCTGCAGACTGAGACGCAGCGGAGGGCGGAGAGCGACTCTTGTATAAGAGCTCCCCCTCATTTGGATTTCATAATTCGCAGCAAAAAAATAAAAATGAAAAATAAAAATAAAAGTCTCTTGGCCATTTTGTGGCTAGAAAATGGCCAACTAGTCGCGCATACACTGAACGAAATGAAAAGCTCTCGGCTGCATAAAGCGACGCTTATTAAATTCCGCTCAATTTTAATAAGCAACATTTAGGCAAGAAACACTGTGCGCTTTTCACAATTTTCCTTACATTTGCACACCCAAAAACACAAAAAAGAAAAAAAAGATGAAATGAAATTAAAAACACAAAAAAGGCAAAAAATGAAAGAAAAACATTAAAAGGGGGTCGCACTTGCGCGAACGGCGGCTTTTTAATGAATTTTTCACGCGCGCCTTTGCAAATGAAACTCATTTCGCATAGGCACGTTTTTCCAGCGTCTCGCGCGTTCCGCGTTCAGCTGTTGTTGTTGTTGTTGTTGTTGCTGCTGCTGCTGTTAGGCTGATTTGCGCGCTTGAAAGCGAAAACTAGCGAAACTAAAATGTTATTACGCATACGCTCAGTTAGCCCGCCATAAGAAATTTGGGTCAATTCAGGCAGCACTTTACGCCCTAAAGAGTATGTGAATTTTCTGATGGGGTTTGTATATAATATAAATATATAATATAAATATATAATATTTTATGTATATATGTATATGTATATAAATATAGCTAATATAAAAACATACATATATCCGGAACAGACTAAAATATATAAGTGATATGACTTATATAGAAGTAGTTCCTCAGCTTAGACATCCCAGCTGTCTCACTTATATAGTTAATATAGCTCATATAGCTAACAGTTACCCTAGGGCATCTATTCATCGTCATCTCAAACACTTTTCCATTTTCTAGCCATTTTCTTTGGTGAAAATCTGAAGTGTTTAGCTCTTGCCTTATGCATATCTTACTTTCCTGCACATCTGAAAGGTTCAACGACTTGAGGTTTGCAAAATTAAAAAACAAAATTATTTAAATTTTATTTAACAAGAGAAGAAGCAGCAGCTGTTGGCCGGTTGTAAAATGTAGCTGACTGTTTTCTTTAATTTTTTTTTTGTTTCTTTTTTTTTTTTGGCAACCTGTTTCTTTTTTGCGCCTAGGCCTGAGCTTGTTTGCGAAAATGAGTTCAGCAGCCTGTTCTTCTTTTAATTGTTGTACATTGTTGTTGTTGTTGTTGTTGTTGTTGCTACTGTTGCGTTTATTTTTTTGCTTTGTTGTTTAACAAATAAAACAGAAATGAGCTGGGTTTTGTGGCCTAATTAGTTTCACCTGTGTCAATGTGCAAACAAAGCCACAGACCCAGACTGCGGCCAAGAGCATTGTTAATGAAGAAGACAAAGGTACATACGTATGTGTGAATGTATTTGTATCTGCAACTGTTTATGCATTTCTATATCTCACTCTCTCTCTCTCTCTCTCTCTCTCTCGCTCTCTCTCTCACTCTCTTTCTCTATTTGTCTCTATCTCTCTGTGTATATTAAAAAACGCATAAACAAGGCATAGAGCATGCAAGGCAGTTTTTTTTTTACTATATAGAAAACAAAGAGTTGAGTGAAATGTATATAAATGAAACATTTAGATAGCTAGGCAAAAATTGAAGAGTTTATGTGTGTGTGTTTGTGTGTGAGCTATGTGGAAACGGGAAGTGATTCATGCATATCCAAGACTTTGCCTGACTGTTTTGTGTGTGGGTTGCGCAGTTACATAGATGATAAGAGAGAGAGGGCAAAACTGCATAGTCCACTGATGATGAGTCCCACAATAGGGGAAAATATGCAAGGCAGCAAATCAGTTGCAATTTCGCAGAATGCCAAAGTTCACTAGAAGTATAACTAGAAACTTATATAACGTAAAGATAGGCCTATGGAAGCATAAGCTGTGCTTTGAATTAGTATAGATATTCGTATAAGGAAATAAAAGGAATAGAATATACATACGCTCGTTCAGTAAGTGAGTGGACTCTATTGAAATGAAAACTACTTCGTTATTTAATTATTAAATATTTTTACTTATTTATACATAATTTATTATTAATAATAATTTACAAATTTATTTATTATACATAATTTAAAGTACATGTATTTTTGTTAAGACAACATATTTTAAATATAGCGGGCTTTGTAAATTTTTATAAAAAAAAAAAAAAAAAAAAAAAAAAAATTAAAAATGTTCATACAAAAATCCACAGTCGAAAATATAAGAAAATCTAAGTAGCAAAAGCTAGCCTAAACGCTGCCCAAGTGCAGCCTCAACGCAGCCGCAGCGAAGCCCAAACGCAGACCAACCACAGTCCAAGCGCAGTCTCAGCTCTGTTCAAGTACAGTTCAAATGCAGCGCTGCCCATGCTCTGTCTAACCACAGCTTAAGTACTGCCAAGCGCAGCCCAACAACAGCCCAATAACAGCCCAACAACAGCTCAACAACAGCCCAAACTCTGCCTCAGCTCTGTCCAAGCGCAGCCCAAGCTCTGCTCACGCACAGTCAGAACTCTGCCTAAGCGCAGCTCAAGCTCTGCTCACGCCTGCACTGTTAAACGCAGCCGCAGCGTAAACTGCACTGTAAACAGAGCGCTTGTCTATGTAAGTGTGCGTGCAAGTTTTATTTGTGTTATACGTAGAACAGAAAAGAAGAATTATGGAAATAACAGCACTGAGCAAGACGAAGAGTATAACTAGAGCAGTCTAGGCTCAAATTCAAAAAAATAGTTAAGGAAAAGACTAATTAAGTTAATAAATGCTGTTAATTGACTTAGTTCTATTCCAAATTCAATACTAAAATATGAAAATAGAGTAGATTCTCATAAAATGCCAAGCAAACTCATTCAAATTGAGTTCTATATCAAATATTTATTAACAGAATGTAAACAACTCTCAGCAGCAGAAGCTCAGCTCTAAGCAAATGTGTGCACATTTGTGCGCTCAGCTGTAATATATGTGTGTATGTGTGTTTGTCCTTGCATATTGATTTCAAATCCAATATTGTGACTTTGCTTTCTTTGCAGTCCATAAATAATGCGTGTATTGTATCGGTGGCTTATCGTGAGCGCGATTTGAAAGGTTAATGCTCATCAAAATGCATTTCGCTGGCTTGCTCAGGATATATTTGCCAAAGCATACATACATATATCATGTGGTGCTGGCAGGCCCCAGTCCACGCCCACCGCCCATCGGAGCACATTCATCAATTTTAAAGCTAAGAAAAGGAAGCGCCGTCTGGGCATAAATAAGCCGCGCAGTATCGAGACGAAATTAAATCGCGGCAACGTCGGCTCGTAAATGTAAATTTCGAATGGGGCACGTAAAGGGAACGTTAAGTATTCGAAGCTCATGACCGAACGATGGTATTGTGTTTTATTGAAAATTCTCACATACTATATTTTATTAAGCTTTTGCCATATTTGTTACGTAACAAAGTCAGCTGAAGCATGTGTGTCTGTCTCTCTCTGTGTGTGTGTGTGTGCGTGTGTGTGTGCGTGCACGGGGGTGGACAATGGGGATGGTGCTGCGACTGCGATACCACGACGTAAAATTGTATGCGACAGCGGCAAGTAATTCTTATGATTATCATAATTTATATGGCCTTGGGGTACGACAGCTTAGCAGCAACTTTGGAATTCGTATTTGCCTGGGCTGAGCCCAAAAAGAGAATGAACTCATGTGTAGCCGAATATGTAATACACTAGTGGTAAGTGGATGTAGTTGTGGGCGTGAGTGGGATGAAGAAGAAACTGCAGTAAATTGAGAATTTGCAGAAATTTTAGTTTTTTACTTATCTATTCATTCTCTATGACTTTGTAGCGCATTTTGTTGAAGATCTTAACTAATTAGTATTTTAGCTTCAGCTCAAAAGATTCCTAATATAGAATACCAAGTTTAGTTCATACTTCAGCCATATAAGATATATGTATGTATATAATACGATCTAGTCAATACTGTTAACTGCAATGTTAAGTTACATCAAATTACAATAC
>JAWNOM010000457.1:0-7500 GCA_035045965.1 Drosophila aldrichi
GATTTTTATTTATTTTTTAATTTATTATACCCTGAACCCATTGAAAATGGGAAATCAGGGTATAATGGTTTTGTTAAAAGTATGTAACAGGGAGAAGGAGGCGTGGCAGACCCCACAAAGTATATATATTCTTGATCAGGGCGACAAACTGAATCGATTTAGCCATGTCCGTCTGTCCGTCTGTCCGTCTGTCCGTCTGTCCGTATGTATGAACGCGTCGATTTCCGAATCTACAATAGCTAGAGACCTCAACTTTTTTTTAAAATGTCCGTATATAGCGCGCGCATATCAAGTTTATCACAGAAGATCGATAACTCGTCCGATTATTTTTTTATCGATGAAAAACCTTATCGAAAGCCAGTTATAAAATTATATCTCCTACATCTTTTGAGCTAGAGTCTCCAAATTTGAAATGTAGACTCATATGTAGATTATAGAATTTCGGTTTTTGTTATAATTCACCCCCCGCCCCTATATCCACCCCCTCACCCTCACTTTTGTAAAAGGCGTATTTCAAATACTAGAGACTTGAGCTTCGGCACATACACGCATAGTAATGATATAATCACAATCTAAAAGTTTCATGAAGAACGTACGTCCACAAAAAAAGTTATTAAACAATTAAGTTTACATGAGAAGCCCACACTGCAGCCCATGCGTGTTTATGCGTGTGTGCCTATATGTGCCTATGTATGTGTGTGTGTGTTTCTTTTGTAAGCAAAAAAACGCGGAGAATTATTGAAATATCAGTTCTCCGAAGGGTTCAGGGGATTTCCTAGTCGGGCAGTCTCGACTAGAGCTTTCTTACTTGTTATTATTAGTCTTTATATATATTATTTATATTATTATTCTTTTTATATATATATTTTTTTTTATATTATTATTACTATTATTATTATTATTATTATTATTATTATTATTTTTTTTGGTTCACTTCAAGGGGTTAAAGAATTTGTATTTTATTTTTTTATTTTTATTTATTTATTTTTTTAGTATTATTATTTTTTTTTTTAGTACTCGATTACATATTTGTAATTTATTTGGTATTAAAATATTTTAATTAAATATTTGTACCTTAAATGTTAATTAATGATTTTTAATTTATTTGGTATTCTAATATTTTAATTAATTATTGTTCCCCTTTGGTAAGGAAAAGGTCAAAGGTACATAAAATTAATATAAAAAGTATTGAATTTCACAAATAGATAATTATAATACTCGAGAGATAATGAGGGAAGCTAAACCAGAGTGGAGTTCATATAAGGAATATCTATTTAGTAAACATAATAGAGTAAATTGGTTCTGCTATCCGTTAGTCAGTCAGTCAGTCAGTCAGTGCTTCAGTTTATCACACAGCATTTACCAGGGATACTAAATTGGCAATAAAATATAATCAGCTTTGTATGCCTAAATGCTTTGAGATTAGCCGCACATTCGATATTTGGGATTAGGCTGCATAATCTGTTAACGTTATATACAGTCACACACACACACACACACACACACACACACATATTAAGCCTCGCCTGCGGTTTAACCACAATTATGAACCACCAAAAATAGATGGCACCACCGCTGCGTGGTTGCCTTAGTTTGCTTTTTTTGCAGGGCTGCTAATTATTTTGTTTTGTTGTTGTTGCTATTAATTAAATTAGCCGCAAAAAACTGACATTTAAAATGCCTAAAAATATGCAGCAAAATGAAAACATTTTAATAATTAAACCGCACTTTTTTATTATTATTTTAATTTTTTTTTTTTATTTGTGCCAGCCATTAAAAGGGCATCAAGAGCGCATTCGCCGAGTAGGGGGAGGGGTAAAAAAAAAGTATTTTTTTCATTGGGTCGCCGGCAAAAAACGAGAAAAAATTGAAATCCAAACGCGACTGTGGCAAGCACAAAAAAATGTTGCGAGCATTTGTGGCACGGCCGCCAGGGAGATGCAGCATACAACAAAAGGCTGCAAGCGGAACTCAACTGAACCCAAGCGAAGTCGGTGGCATAATTAACGTACAGCCAAAGTAACTGGTTAAGCGGGCCAAAATTCTGCTCATTAACATAATGTGCGGCCAGAGCTGGACACGCCCAACAACAGCCGATGCACACGCCAAAAAAAAAAGAAGGGAGAGAGAAATAAGGTTACAGTCGGGCATAATTGACTGCTCAATACTCGCTCAGAGTTCAGGAAATGCGAAATTGTCAAGCCGATGAACGGATGTTGAAGTTATGCTATTAACATAATGCTGTTAATAGCATAACATGGCTATATGAATTGAAATAACATTGAATTTAAATATCGTTTAATCGCGGATCTCTGGATCTCTGCCTCGATAACGATTTAAAATGAGTATACGAACGAATTAATGTGTGGTAAACCCAGAAAATTTTCTTTTTTACCCTTAAGCATAAATACCAAGGAATTGCTGAAGCATGAATCATCTTCTATTGCCTCTTTCTCAATTCCATATATAACTGATTCTAGACAGCCTGAGACAACTCTGAGGATACACACTAAATTTCAAGCACCGTGAACGAGCAGAGGTCTAACATACTTAACGACCACAAATCAGTGGAATACTGTGGGCAGATCCTTGGCTCTGCTCCTGGCATCCGCAAATCAGTTTAGCCAGGTGAGGCGCTGGCGCCGGCGGCTGCTCATTAAATTTAGCTTGTGCGTATCCCGTGGCAACTTTAATTCGTTGGATATTTTCCAGTTTGCTCCTGCTCCCTGCTCAGTGCTCAGTGTTGCATATCGTTCGGCGTCCCGCTCACATTGAACTCGCATCCTTGTTGTTATCCTGTCGCGCGTTTTACTTTGATTTATGAAATATTCATAGCTTGAGCTTGTGCCCCAACCGCCCCCTCCACAGCGCTGAATTGAATTGAATTTTAATGCGGTTGCCTTCGTACGTGCCCTCTGCACGTAGACGTCGCACTTAATTCCTGCGAATGCTTTTAATAAGTTTTCGCACTGCGAATAACTTTTGCTGACAGCTCTAGTTGCGAACCGTATCCGTGTCAGCCCTTTTCTATGCACTTGAGTAAATGGCAATGATTAAATAAATGCACTTGACACATGTTGCCCAACAAATTTGCGCCTGTAATTGCTGCAGCCAAAAGCTACTTTTGTTCCCCACTCGCGCCACAAAATGTGGCAAGCACAATATAAACTTTGATGTGCTCTAATTAAAGCGGCGAGAACGCATTCCGATCTGTACGCACTGCGGGTTTAATAGATATTACTGTTGAAATCAGAGAACTTGAATTTGGACTGAGTATATAATAGTCTATCAGGAAAGAGAATATCTCTTCACTAATAAGTGTGCCTGCTGGCTTAAAATGGGCGCAGCTAATTCGGTAAAACTCTATTATGATCAATGCATCACATTTTGGTATTTTAATTTACAGATCAACTACAGAATTATATCCCAAAGTTCACTAAATACTTGAAAATTCATAAAAAATAAATACATAGGTGCTTAGATCGAAGCCTCCACTCAATCTATAGAATGCTCGACTTCTAATGGGTATATAAATAAATTTTTTTCTTTTTATACTCATTCACGAAAGTGAATTGAGTATATTGGTTTTGTGCAATGTCCGTCTTGTCCGTCCGTCTGTCCGTCTGTCCGTCTGTCCGTATGAACGCAACTTTTTTCGGCGCTATTGAAGCTAGAGACTTGAAATTTGGAACACATACTCGTGTATAGCTCCCATTTATAAAGTGTTAAAATTTTCCCGATCCGCCCACTAGGGGCGTGGCAAATCGGAAAATGCATTTTCCGATATTCCAGAAATCATGTTAGTTGAAGAGCTAGAAAGCTGAAATTTGGTATGCAGGTCCGCGTTGACCACCCAAGTTCAACAAGCTATGGCGGATATATCTCCGCCCATTGGGGGCGTTGCAAATCGGATAAAACTGTATCTCCTAGAGTTTTAAAGCTAGAACGTTGAAATTTTGCATGTGAGCTAATGTTATCATTTTATAAAGACTGGTCAAAAATTTATATGTCTACGCCCACTAGGGGCGTGGCAAATCGGACCTGAAGATATAGTGATTTTCCCGATTTTGCTATATTTTAGGTATTATTGATGCTAGAGACCTGAAATTTGGTATATATATGCGGGTTGACCACCCAAGTCCAACAAGCTATGGTGGATATATCTCCGCCCAAAGGGGGCGTGGCAAACCGCAAAAGTTTATATCTCCTAAAGTATAAGAGCTAGAAGCTTCAAATTTAGATAGTTGTGTTACTGGTAACCTCCTCTATCGATTCCCCAAAAATAATTTTTGCGCCTCTTTGGGGGCGTGGCATATCGAAAAATACCCTGTAATTCATCCAAACTTTGCAGTTAGGTTACTATTAGCTCGTTCTACGATCTGGCCAAAAATGAGATATCTACGCCCACTAGGGGCGTGGCAAATCGAGAAAAACTGTATTTTCTGCAGTACTAGAGCTAAACTTAGTTACTAAAGTGCTGATGGGATGTGAATGAGTATCCCGCAGTCGGTAACGCCCGACTGCAACGTTCTTACTTGTTTTATTTTTACATTATATTTATAAAGATTCCTACATTTTACTACATTAATAAAGGATTCATATGAATCCCTAATATATCTAAAAAATATTCTAGTGCTTATGTTCATCAGTGATAAGTTAGGATGGTAAAATAATTTTTGATTTTCAGTCTAACTAATACAAAAACCAACCAAGTCTAATATTTTTGAAAAATGTAGTCACAGACCGAGAGAAAGTAGTTAAACTCTGTTGTACAACTTCATTTATTGACAACAATTTCTGTGTGAATATTATTGGTTTCAAGGCGTGGCACACGTAATGTTTCCTTTGGCTTTTTTGTGTAATTGGCCATGAGGATTTATTTAATTATATATATTTTATTTTTTTATTTTTATTTTATTGACTTTTATAAATATGTTTTCACTGTTTTCAGTTCACTTTGAAGTGAAATCGAATTATTTGAATTGTTCATAAAATATTAAACCAATTCATGCGAATTGGTAGAATTGGTCGAGTTGTCAATAAAATATTACAAGTTCGAAAATTCTGCTTTGAAGATAAGCAAATGAGAAAATTCATCAAAATCGATAAAAACTGTATAAGTTATGAAAATTTAACAAAAAGATTTTTGCTTCGAATAAAAAATCGAAGCATAGATTGAAGAAAGTAAATGAAAAAATGAAAGATTGGCTTGAAAGCTTTTAATTCTTGGCTTCTAAAGTTATCCGAACATTTGGACATTTTAAGTCAATTTCTAGAACTACTTAATTAAATTCAATTATTATATTAATATATTTTTCAAGATCTTTCAAGATCATTTAGAAAATATTATATTATAATAATTGAATTTACTCATAGTAAAAAACAATTGATTTATAATTTAATGTGCATACATATACTCGTACATACATATATATTACCCATTATGTTGTCTATCTATCTAGTATATATATAGAGTTAATTGAAGTATTTCTGCATTTATTGCTGATGTCGCCAGTCGCGACCTAACTCATTCACATTTTGTCAAGTCACTCTGTGAGCTTAGCTCGAACAGTTAATTGAATGGCGGGAACGATTCCCATTAATTAAAATAATATTTATCTCTCATTAGGCAATGCAGAATGATGATGAGCATGGCAATGCCAGCTCGGAAATGCGCTCTTCAGCCAAGTGAGCTCTCCATAGATATTTGTAAGCCATTACAGGATTACAGGACATTTATATGCCATTGCGGTTAAATTGAAGCGTTTATGTGGATCTCTCTCTCTCTCTCTCTCTCTTTCTCTCGTCTTTCCATAAATATGACAAGTTTCTAGTAAAGTGGGACAAAAGGAAAGCAGCTTCCGGCTGCGTGGATGTGCTTAGCGCACGGGCAGGACGACGGCAAGTTGTAGAGCTGCCTCAAGTGGCAGTCGCTTGGTGGAGAGTCATGATGTATTTGTGGATATTAATGTGACAAAATTATTCACACACACATACACGCTTAAGCTGAATGTTGATGTTGGCAGTTGCCTTGGCTGGGAAGTGCTCGTATACATAATATTTATATTGCGATTAGATGAGTGCCTGGCAAAAGGTCGACCAAGCTCGACTCGACTCGACTCGACTGCACAATATCATTTATCAATCAGCCGCATTTCGGGCAACTGCTGACATTTGCCTAAATACCTGCAGACGCCTCAACGGTGTTAATTACGAGCAGAGGCCACTCATCCGCTGGCTTGGCCATAATCAACTTATGCAGCAGGAGCAGCAGCAGGAGGAGGGAGAGGACTTAGTTATAGCGACAAACTTTAACCTTCTGGCTCAAGTGGCACTCATGAATATATGCATAAATGTGGAAGCCTACCCCCTAGTCAGATCATCCCCCCTCACATAAACAGTTAACATTTTTTCTGCTAGCTGCACACGGAATACGGCGTACGGCGTACGGCATACGGTGCACGGTATTTTTATGGTCTGCTGACAAATTACGGAAACTTTCCATTAGTGGCAAATGCTGGCAGACCACCGCGAGGCGATTGCATTACGAACTGCTGTCAGTTGTTGTCATCGTCGCAGGTCGTCTTTAAAACTGTGTGCCCGATTCCCATTCCCAGGGTCAGACTTCTAATTGCTTTCCAAAAGGTAAACCCGCGCTGAGCCAGCACATGCAATTAGAAATGCCAAAGTTAATAGAATGAAGCCGCAAATGATGAAAATGATAAAGTTGCCCAACTTCAGCGCGACGACAAAGATTAATGCCACAAAGCTCATTAAAAGTGTCAGTTTTCCTGCACATATCGCGCTCTCGCTCAGGTATGTATATAAGTACTGTTATATTCACAGGGGGAGGGGGGGCAAAGATTCACGCGATGCTAAATAATTTGTCTACGCTGAAGTTCAAGGAACTGCCTTGTAGGAGAAGAGAGGGAGTGGGAGGGGGGGAGGCTGTGTGTGGAGACACGTCTGCAGCTTTGTTTCATGCTGCTTGTTTATAAAACTTGGGCCCTCTTAATATATGTGGCAGGGCAGCTCAGCCTGGTCGGGGCGCCATGCATCATTTGCGAGGGAGTCTAATAAATTTATTACGGCCAGGACACGCAATAGCTAGAGCGGGGAGGGGGGGTAGAGGTAGACCTCGACTGGCAGGCCACACGCTAATGATGTAACCACATTTGCTAGCAAATTATCTGCACATCAAAAGGCTCGCTGGCGCAGCAGCAGGAGCCAAAGAGAGCGGGAGAGAGGGAGAGTGGCACAAGTTTGGTAGAGAGAAAACTTGGATGGGATTTTTAATGAGCATTAGCATGCGGCTTAAAGCCAAGCGAAAAGTTTCGGCTGCTAGACTTTTGGCCAAAAGGTGTTGACAAATTGGCGAGCTGAGCCGCGGCGCTGCAGCTGGCATCGGATCATTTAGAGGGCCATTTACCAAATGGATTTCTAATACGTTTCAAGTTGAGGTTGCAGCCGACTTATCCCGCGCCGCAGTACATACATATA
>JAWNOM010000457.1:12500-21983 GCA_035045965.1 Drosophila aldrichi
GAATCTATATATATTCCCAAATTTGGAACTTAGTTATATGTTTAATTTATTTATGTTTGTGTTCGTAGTATTCATTTCTCTTAACATTTTGATATTCACAAAGAATCTTAATTGGTATTCAAATATTTGTTTGTTTCTTTTATTTTTTATTTTTATTTCTGTTTATTTATTTGTTTATTTTATTTATATTTTATTTTTTACTTTTTTTTTTTTTTTTTTTTTTTTTTTTGTTTATCTAATTTATTTTATTTTATTTTATTTTTTTTCAGAATTTTTGCGTTCCTAAATTCGCATAAAAAATTCTAGAATATGCTATGAAGTAAATTTAACAACGCAGATCGAACAGAGCTCAGCTTATCAAATTTGTCTTAGTTCTGAATTCTAAGTTGGGCTTTTCCATTCATAAATAAATATAGAATTATATTAAAAATTCATTAGAATATCTCCCATTTAGAGACAATTACCTACATTTTCATTGACAATTTTAAGGCACTCCCTTCTTCATTTTAGAGATGTGTCTTGATTCAAGTCCAAGTTTATTTCATTCAAAATGGGAAGTTGCCTTTTCTTTTCGATATTTATACTCTCAATAAGCATATTCAAAATTGAGTCTACTTTTAGTCCACCCCATAAATATCATCACAAAGATTACTAGCAATTGAAAAGCTCAAAGTAAAGTTGAAAAGCTCAAAGTAAAGATGTGAGAGGCGCGAGGGCGTGGCAGTCACGATTGTCGATTGCCGCATTGGTAACTTGAGATCGGAAGGGTTTCGTGGTTAGTACGCGTTGCATAAGTCAAGAGCTTATAAGCAGTATTCAAGTGCACTCATAACTGTAGATCTTATTCGGTTGCTGTAAGAGGTGTAAGGGGGAAGGCCGACTAACTGACAATGGCGTTTGGCTTGTAATATGAGAATCCGTTAGTGGTCTGAGCCGCATTCAAATAGCCCCCGCTTTATTTTCACATTATTTTTTTTGCAACTCTTTAGCATTTTTTTCCGAGATTTATTTTAATTTTTTGTTATATAATTTTTTTTTTTGAAGCAAGCAAATTCCATTAGCTTCCTGCTTTTTATGTGGTCCCTGCTGTTGTTTTTACAGCCCAATTGTTGTTGTTGCTGAAATTGTTGTCGCTCTGTTTGCAACGCTTCTTGCTACTAATTTGTCAAACATTAAAAAAGAGTCGTAAATATAACAATCAGCTCTGGACATTTTGACATTTGGCGTTGCTGTTTTTTTTTTCGTGTGCTGCCAACCGTGAAGGTTATACAAAAAAATATATATATATACCCAGCTATAAATATATATATATTTAGATGTAGAGACCAAATACATATACTCTATATATGTACACATATTGTAAGTATGTGTGTATGTGTGTGTGGGAGTGGGTGTGGGAATCGACGTCAGCTCAACACAAAAGGTTAAAACAAATATGAATTCGTTGTCAATTGAAGGTTTTTCACTTTTTGTTTGTATACGACTAATGAATGCTGATAAGATCCAGCTGGATCAAATAGTAAAATTAGGCTAAGCGTGAGACTATCTGATAAGCACTTGAGCAAATGAATGAAATACATTGAAAATAGCAGAGAATTATAATTATGTTATATAAATATAAATTAATGTATGTCAGACAATAAAAATTCATAACATAGAAGACATATATGTCATAGAGCCATATCATATATTATCAGATCTTAACTTATTTCTCATGTCTCATCAATTGCCAATTATCGTAATCATTTCACAACGAATTGAATCAAGCTTGAAACTTATCTTATACCATTTTAAGTGATTTAACTCAAGTATAATAAACAATATATTTGCCTATCTATTTGTATATCCCTAGTCGTGTGACTGTGTATTTCAGTAATTACTATAACTACAACAATAACAGCATCAACATCAACAACAGCATCAACATCAACATCATTATCAAGTGAAATTGCTGTGCAAAATGTTTTCGTACTCTCTGCGCTGGCAATTGTCAACTGCGTCGGCAACGTCGACAAGGCAAATTAGCATTAGCATGAGTAATTAACTTAAATACAATAGAACAATTTAGTTTTCCAAATTGCGCACGAAGCGTCGACGTAGACGTCTCCGTCTACAATGTTCCTGTCCCTGTCTCTGTGTGACCCTACATCAAACTATCTCTCTCCCTCACTCTCTGTTGATGCTCGCTCAATTGATAATTTTTGCATGTGAAAAGGAGCCAAGGCCAGAGGCAGGCAGATAGAGAGACAGAAAGAGAGAGGATGAGAGAGTGAGAGAGAAGGAGAGATGGTGCAAAGTCATGTCACCATTTGGGTCTGTAATTACGAGAACGCACGTCAGCTAAACGCGAATAGAAATGACCGCTTCAGCAGATATCGACGCCATGGAGCACGAAATGTCAATGCACATGTATATTTGTATGTGTGTATGTGTGTTAAGTGGTCCCCTCCATTTACCATGGATATCTAGCAGCAGCCAGATAACCCTCACATTTTCATTGTTTTTCGCTTCAACTGCAAATCAGTTGATATCGCGCGTTACGCGTGCGGATCAGCTCTATAATTTTGTATAATATGTGTGTTGTGATTGCAAATGGATATTTTATGACCCACATTCCAGCTCAGTTGTTCTCTGATTACAGCTTAATTTCATTTCTGTTGGCCAAATTGCAATTGGCCCTCAGCCCCCGAATACATGAATACTTGCGTGTTCGATCAAAAATCAGATATTTATTATATATGACGCATGTGCTGCGATGCATACCTGCAATTAGAGAACAATAAGAGTTATGTCATTAGATTTGTGCGCTCTGCGACAATATAAGCTTATGTTTGAATTGAAATTAAGTAAATAAATGTAAAAAATAGAAAATAGAAAAATTGTCATATAGTAAATTTTGATTGAAAGTTCCTTCAAGTATTTATTGAGTGCCAATATTTTTCATAGATATTTCATCTATATAATAATGTAATATAATATTAATATTTTTTATTTATAACCTTACTTTTATTTTTATAACTTAGAAATCATTAATAACAAGTAAGAAAGCTCTAGTCGAGACTGCCCGACTAGGAAATCCCCTGAACCCTTCGGAGAACTGATATTTCAATAATTCTCCGCGTTTTTTTGCTTACAAAAGAAACACACACACACACACACACACACACACACATACATAGGCACATATAGGCACGCACGCATAAACACGCATGGGCTGCAGTTGGGCTTCTCATGGAAACTTAATTGTTTAATAACTTTTTTTGTGGACGTACGTTCTTCATGAAACTTTTAGATTGTGATTATATCATTACTATGCGTATATGTGCCGAAGCTCAAGTCTCTAGTATTTGAAATACGCCTTTTACAAAAGTGAGGGTGAGGGGGTGGATATAGGGGCAGGGGGTGAATTATAACAAAAACCGAAATTCTATAAAGTGCATATAAGTCTACATTTAAAATTTGGAGACTCTAGCTCAAAAGATGTAGGAGATATAATTTTATAACTGGCTTTCGATAAGGTTTTTCATCGATAAAAAAATAATCGGACGAGTTATCGATCTTCTGTGATAAACTTGATATGCGCGCGCTATATACGGACATTTTAAAAAAAAGTTGAAGTCTCTAGCTATTGTATCTTCGGAAATCGACGCGTTCAAACATACGGACAGACGGACAGACGGACAGACGGACAGACGGACATGGCTAAATCGATTCAGTTTGTCGCCCTGATCAAGAATATATATACTTTGTGGGGTCTGCCACGCCTCCTTCTCCCTGTTACATACTTTTAACAAAACCATTATACCCTGATTTCCCATTTTCAATGGGTTCAGGGTATAAAAATATATATATCAGCCATGACTTAATTGTGAATTTTTATGGACATATATACATATGTATGTATTATTATTTTTATCAATTTTATTAAAGAATTTCAGCTTATAATACTTGATTCATTATGTGAGAACCAATTTGTATTATTATCTCTATTACATTTTCAGAATGTGCTTTCTAGATATATAATTATATATATTATTATGCCAGTATCTATTCAATTTAAAAATTTTGTTTTTATTTATTTTTTGTTTCGTTTTTTTTTTTTTAAGTTAAAAAAAATGTATTAACGAGTTTACTGCTACCATTAGTGGCAGCTTAATCTAGTTTTACATTTAAAAAAAGCCAATAACACAAAATCTATCATCTATTTAGATTACATACATACATGTATATGTATTAATATTATTATACCTTACATTTTTATACCCTGAACCCATTGAAAATGGGAAATCAGGGTATAATGGTTTTGTTAAAATGTATGTAACAGGCAGAAGGAGGCGTGGCAGACCCCACAAAGTATATATATTCTTGATCAGGGCGACGAGATAAGTTGATTTAGCCCTGTCCGTCTGTCTGTCCGTCCGTCCGTCCGTCCGTCCGTCCGTCCGTCCGTCCGTCTGTCCGTATGTTTGAACGCGTCGATTTCCGAAGATACAATAGCTAGAGACTTCAACTTTTTTTTAAAATGTCCGTATATAGCACGCGCATATCGAGTTTATCACATGATTTCGATAACTTGTCCGATTATTTTTTTATCGATGAAAAACCTTATCGAATGTCAATTATAAAATTATATCTCCTACATCTTTTGAGCTAGAGTCTCTAAATTTTAAACGTAGACTCATATATACTTTTTAGAATTTCGGTTTTTGTTATAATTCACCCCCCACCCCTATATCCACCCCCTCACCCTCACCTTTGTAAAATGCGTATTTCAAATACTAGAGACTTGAGATTCGGCACATACACGCATAGTAATGATATAATCACAATCTAAAAGTTTCATGAAGAACGTACGTCCACAAAAAAAGTTATTAAATAATTAAGTTTCAATGAGAAGCCCACACTGCAGCCCATGCGTGCGTGCCTATATGTGCCTATGTATGTGTGTGTGTGTGTTTCTTTTGTAAGCAAAAAGACGGGTTCAGGGGATTTCGTAGTCGAGCAGTCTCGACTAGAGCTTTCTTACTTGTTTTATTTAATTATTTAATTTATTCATTCTTTTTTGTACATCATTGAAGCATAATCTTTCACATACTTACATATATGTAAAACTTCCTCTTCTGCATTATCAAACAAATAAAGTGGTTCTGGTTCGAATATAATCTAGAAGCATTTTGATTGTTGAAAATTGCGTGCTCATTGAATTGCAGCCGTGATATATGCTCAAGGGGTTACGAGTCTTATTGGGCTTGAACAATTCGATTTTTATGGCCTCGGACAAGTGCCGAATCAGCATTGTGGCAACACAATGGACAGCTAACGCATTTAACCCATGTTATCCCACACAATTATGGCATAAAAATGTTGCCAGCCAATCGCTTTCCAATGCCTCCGAGAAGGACGAAGGCAGGAGAAGAGAATTTTCTATTTTCGTCTTTTTCTGCTTCAGCTGCAGGTTCAGCTTCAGCTTCTGCTTTTTAATGCACAATGCTCAATGGGAGTTATTTTCTATGCATGCCACAATTTGAAATTAAGCAGGAGGATTGCTTGCTGCGGCCTGGGGGCCCTGGTTAGGAGTTTGGTGCGCCTTTTCAGGCTTAAATGGGCGGAAAAGAAAATTATGTTTACGCAAAGTGGAAAGAAAGCCGGGCGGCGCACCAAAAGGAGTTCGCTTTTCTATGCCGTACTCCGAGGCTCATTGTTTGTGACACTCTGCCACCTCTACCTTCCTCTGCGCCCAGCTGCGACAAGCGGCCGTTGCACACTCCGATTAAAGCCTAAAGCGTTTCGTTGCTCCAGCATCAGCAGCCAGCATCCAGCTCCAAGCCTCGCTTCTGCAACGTACATGCAACTCAAATTAAATGAATTGCTCAACGCGCAAAAGCTTTCCCCGGTCAGTCAGCCCCAACCCGCCACCCCCAACCCTTCTTCGGGCTCAGCTCCGGCTACATCTGCTACCCCTTTGGCGCCCCATTAAAATTGTGCTTCAATGGTTTTTGACCAGGTTTTTGTTTGTTGCTCGGAAGTTGTTGCGCTGCCTGCATTAACCGACTGGAAAGTGGTCCGCCGGAAAGTTGCAGCCTCTGCCCGGGCCGGGCCGAGCCGGGCCGAGCCGGGCCTGCAGGTACTTAGCTAGGTAAATGAACTATAAAACACTCTGCTGAATAATTTACGTGCGCTCCCATAACGAGAACATCGGCCACTCGAAGCGCTGATCGACTGTACAAGCTCTTTTCTCCGGTAACTTTTGAGTACGTGGGCGCACAACAACCCGTAAACATGCACTACAAATTAAAGTTCACCTCGGATCAACAAATACGCCAATCGATTAATCGATTACATTTCGAAAACAATTCATTATCAAGCAAAAGCCTTTGCTAGAAGTTCTTTTTTAGTTGTTTATAGAAATGGAATATATGGAAATTGTTTATATTTTAGGTAGCTAGTAATTTCAGCTTAATAGTTTAGTTGTATATATTATATACATATTTTATTCAGGTGAAGAATGCGAAATAATAAAGAAACGTATTTATTTTTGCCTAGCCTATTATATGTCTAATTTTTCTGTAGAAAAGAGCTTAAAAGCTTTATTTCTAAAATATATGTATATGTCGGATATATCTGCAGATTAGATAATATTTTCTAGTGCAGCGTGTTCCTGCACTGTTGCCCTTCTTCCGCTTGCTCATCAACTATCTGTTTCACTCGCACGTTCGATTACACTCATCGCAACCAACTGGCAACTTCGTCAGGACCACACTCGATATCAGTATTAACTAACATCGCACTCAATCAATATCACCCAACACTCAGCATGAACCGATATATTGATATGATATTCTATTCGAATAATACTATTATCTCCGACATATATATGTATATGTATATAACTCAAACACAATCCTAAATAATAGACGATAATTGATTTTATATATAAAAAATAAAATTGTATTTTTGAATCATTAAAAGTTCATTGGAACTCAAACCTATTCAAACTATCTAAAACTAAACAATACAAAAAAATTAATTTTGCAATGTACAAAAAAAAAAAAAAAAAAAAAAAAAAAATTATATTAATTTATAAATCTTTAAAAGTTAAAAAAAAATATATATATATGTCGTGGCGTTGCGTTTCTCGCGTTGCCTTCCATTGCAGCTGTGCCTAACAACGAATTCCCGGAGTCGCTTCCCTTTTTTAGCTCTTTCTTGTTCAACTTTCTTTGACCAAGTCCCCGTCTGTCTGCATCCCTCCTGGTCGCATAATCAATCATAGCGACCCTGTGCAAAAGACATAACTAGGCGTCTCTCTCTAATCCAGCGACATCCGGGACCACGTTCAACAACAGCTGTAGTTGTCTCTTTCTAGAGACGATACATCCTTTAATTGCCATTGCAATACTAAATCGAACGATTAATATGAACTGTCAATCTACTGCATAGAAAAATCAAATTGCAACTTCAACAACGGCGTAATATCGAAATGATACGACATATATTTGCCTATAATCTGCATAATTTTACAGAAGCTTTCAGCAGATTTTAAGCTTTTTAGTTTATATCTAGTTTCATAACCTTTTTTAATGAATACAAAAATTAAATTAAATTATATTTTGAATTTTTAAATGTCAGAAACTTTTGGTCTATTTTATGATTAAATATTATTATCTTGTTTTTGAATTATTATATTTTTTATATATTATTACAGTCAAAGCTTCTATAAGCAGATGTTTTCCATTTTAATTATAAATTTTAAATTATTTTTAGTATAGATTAATAAACTTGAATTGATTACAACAAATGAATTGAAATCATCTTGAAGCTTTCGATCTTCAGATGCAGCAGCTTTAAGCTGCACTGATTTGAGTAGCTTTAGGGTGTACTTTGCATATTTATATTGGTAGCTGCTGTTCGGAATGTGGGAGCAGTGGCTCTGCTTGCATAAAACATCAAACGTTGTGCCAAAATGTGAAGGTCTCAGTGCGCACTCGACCCACGCCCACGCCCACTCCCATGACCACGCCCTACGCCCCAACAAAGCGCGAAATCGCATGCTAAACAAATAAGAGCAGCATGATGTGGCATATAAAAGCAGAAAATACCTTGCAATAAACCAGAGAGTAACTGAAACTGGGTCTACACACCGCCCTCCCCCAGCAATCCATTCACATTCGCGTTCTGCAGCTCGACGAGTTATGGTTTGATATTCTCTTCTCTTTTTATTTTGCATGCAGCGATTTGTTGTTGTTGCTGCCGTTGTTGTTGCTGTTGTTGTTTGGTTTGGGGCAAAATAAAATTGTATGTACAAAAAGCGCCCTAAAGTTGATTTCCGGTTTCCGCTCAAATGGCCGCCGCCTGCGCGTTCGTGTGAGAATTGTGTGCTGCCTGCAGCCTAACTGCAGGTGTTTGTATAACAGCCTCTGAATATGTATGCATGTGTGTGTCGGTGTGTGGGTGTGTGGGTGTGTGTCTACATTTTTCATATTTGATGATTGACTTTAACTGCCAGAGCAAACAAACACACATACGCGCCAAAGCTGTTGCCATAAAGTGCTGGAATTTTTGGAATTCATGCGGCTGCAGTTGTTAGCTGGGATTTCAGGGAGAGAGAGAGAGAGAGAGAGAGAGAGAGAGCAGCGAGGAGGGCAGCTAATGATTCAGGCAAAAAGCAAAAATCGAATTCACAATATAACAAGTAAGAAAGCTCTAGTCGAGACTGCTCGACTAGGAAATCCCCTGAACCCTTCGGAGAACTGATATTTCAATAATTCTTCTTTCTGCTTACAAAAAACACACACACATGCATATTCACACATAGGCGCGCACGCATAAGCACGCATGGGCTGCAGTGTGGGCTTACCATGGGAATTTAATTATTTAATACCTTTTTGTGTGGATGTACGTTCTTCATTAAACTTTTAGATTGTGATTATATCATTACTATGCGTGTATTTGCCGAAGCTCGAGTCTCTAGTATTTGAAATACGCTTTTTACAAAGGTGAGGGTGAGGGGGTGGATATAGGGGTGAAAGGTGAATTATAACAAAAATCGAAATTCTATAAAGTACATATGAGTCTACATTTAAAATTTGAAGACTCTAGCTTTAAAGATGTGGGAGATATAATTTTCTAACTGTCTTTCGATAAGGTTCTTTATCGATAAAAAAATAACGGGATGAGTTATCGATCTTTTGTGATAAACTTGATATGCGCGCTGTATATACGGTCATTTTAAAAAAAGTTGAAGTCTCTAGCTCTTATATCTTCTGAAATCGACGCGTTCATACATACGGACGGACGGACGGACGGACGGACGGATGGACGGACGGACGGACAGACAGACGGACAGGGCTAAATCAACTTATCTCGTCGCCCTGATCAAGAATATATATACTTTGTGGGGTCTGCCACGCCTCCTTCTCCCTGTTACATACTTTTAACAAAACCATTATACCCTGATTTCCCATTTTCAATGGGTTCAGGGTA
>JAWNOM010000460.1:0-28658 GCA_035045965.1 Drosophila aldrichi
TCATTTATTTGTTTATTTATTTGTTTATTTTTTTATTTATTTATTTATTTTCTTATTTATTTATTTATTCATTTATTTGTTTATTTATTTATTTTTTTATTTATTTTTTTAAATTTATTTTTTATTTATTTATTTATTTATTTTTTTTTATTTATTATTTATTTATTATTTATTTATTTATTCATTTACTTATTTGTTTATTTATTTATTTTTTATTATTAATTTAATTTAATTTATTAATTTAATATTAAATACATATATAATAATAATTATAGATAAATAAAAATATTTTTTTAAATTAAAGTTTTGTTGTTTTATTTTTTTTTATTTATTATTTTTATTTATTTCTTACATTATTTATAATGATGTTTTATATCATATAATATTAAATATATAATATTAATAGATAAATATAAATATATTAATAAATTAAATATATATAAATTAAAACTTAACAGAAAATAACTTTCTCTTTCACTTTTAATTTTTGTTTATTTATTATTATTATTTTAGCATATATTTAATATATTTAGTTTCTCTTTCCCGCGTAGCGCATTCATTGCACGCTGCTGGCCCAATCAACGCAGCTAGAGCTGCGCTTACTGCAGAGGGTTACGTTGCGCTACGAACTCATCCTGCGCAAAAAAAAAAATATATATACATATATGTATGTATATATAAAAAAAAAGAATTGCGTGCGAGGATTTTGCAATGTTCATACGCTTGGTTAAGCCGCTGCACGCACATCCTTGCGCACATCCTGGCGCGAGTGAGTTTGGTTTTTATTTAATTTCAGCTACATGAATGTCCAGGCCCATAGCTCCGTGTGTGTGTGCGAGTGTGTGTGTGTGTGTGTTTGAGTATGTGTGTGTCCAGCATATCCTTTCGCCCGCTCACTGAAATATGCAAATAAGTTAATTTTTATTTATTCTCCTTTTCCACTCGCTCGCTCGCTCTCACTCTCTCTCTCTCACTCTCTCTCCCTCTTGCTGTGGCCATCTCTTTCGTTTTGCGCTCCATCGTATGATTCACTTTTGGCTTCATATTCTTAGAATTTATGATGCAATCTCCCTGCGCATTCCTCTTGTGCTTAAAGGAGAGCTAGACAGAGATGGACTGTGTGAGCGAAAGAGATAGAGAGAGAGAGAGAAAAGTAACTGGCAGGTATCCTTGGTTTCAAGTTTTCGCATTATTATGATCTCTATTTTATGCGGTATCCTTTGTGTGTGTGTGTGCAGCAGCCGTCAGCCAACGTCAGCGCGTTGCCTGTTGCCAGGCAGCCTGGAGCATGTCCTGCATGTCCTTCTGCCATTAAGGGTGGTTAGTTAGGCCCTGGACAAAGCAGCATTTCATTTGAGCTTTTTATTCGCTTTCGCTTCAATTCTTATTTTTTTTTATGATTTTTTTTTTCAGTTTTCTGTGTTTGTTTTTCTTTTTATGAATTCGACTCCTTTATTGTTGAGCGTCCTTTGTTGGCGAAATGTGTGTCAGTGCGTCAGTCGGTTGCCTTGGCACTTGGTCCGACTATTTCCGGTTTCAATATGCGCACCGGCTTCCCCTCGGCTTTGTCCTTGCCAAGGACTGCTCGCTCCAGGTCTTCAGGTACAGTTCGCACATGTTTCTATCAACTCAACATCCACACTTCCGCACTTCCATAACTCCAGTAGTTATTCAAGTTTGAGTTCCCGTTCCAGTTCCCATTTATCCCTTTCATTTGTCACCCCGATCACCCTCAGGCCTATTATTAACTTTTGCTCTTGCCTTACCGACTTCTGGATCAAGCTAGATTGGAAGATTCTTGTACATTCCAGGCTTTGTCTTTGTCGGTTTAGCTGTACTTATATTCCAGATCTGACTTTCTTGTTCTCTCTCTCTCTTTCTTTCTCTCTCTCTAGTGGGAGTTTCTTCTTCTAATAAAGCTTCTGGCTATTTGCCGCCGTTTCTATATTTTCCAAACATTTCCATGGCTAATAATATTTTTCTTTGATCGTGACAAATCATGCGCTGCAAATCACAAATCACAAGTCAGAACTCGAATCAGAGACCGTCAACAAGTTGGACAAGATTTACTAAACGATCTGACTGACCCCAGAGCAAAGTCGATCTGGCTGTTGGATGGATGAATCGATCTAGCATTCAGCATTCAGATTGTGTTGAGCCGCAGATTCTGTCTGAGATGTGGAGTCTGTGGCCGAGTCTGCTGCGGCTAGCTGCCATCAATTAAAGTAATTTAAAGGAATCAGCCACAAGCTGACTGAAGAGACTAGAACACTGCTTAAGACTGCTCGTAACCAGATACCGAAGCTTGAAAATCAATCAGCCAGAAAGTTCGGTCAGAGCAAGACGTTGAGTCGAAGCCTATTAGAAAGACAAGCGTGTGGCTCCGGGCGAGCACAACAAAAACAACAAGAGATTTCAAATTGGATGAGCTCTACATAGAGAAAGAGATAAAGTGAGACAACGAGAGAAGGAGGAGGGAGTGAAAAAAAAGAAAACAGTAGCCACAAAATCGATTGTAGAGCTTAAAAAAAAAAAACACATAAAAAAAGAAAAGAGTTGACGAGACAAAGGGGCAGACGAAAAATATTGGAAAATAACAGACGAGGCAGAAGGCATCATTAACCAAACAGTAGCCAGTAAAACTGGAGGAGCCGGCCAAGTGGTTGATAGGGCAAACGGACGGACAGAGAGTCAAAGTCGGAGTCGGAGTCAGAGTCAAACACGATTAGAATGGAGAGTGAATAAGCGTGTCTGCCAGCTATAAAAGTGTAATATCTGTAACTCATTAATGACAGCGATTCGAGACACAGAAGAAAAAAAAAATACACATAGACTGTAGACACAGTCGGTACCCAAATGAGACTGAGATGATATTAAAAAAAAACATGAAAGAGCAGAGCAAAATGGGCTAGACGAACACTAGATACACTCTCAAATGGATGCTGATTGCTTTTGGGGGAGATAAATGGGTTACTTGCCCGATTCAATAAGGATTTACAGATATGTAGGATAGTTAGAAAGGAATACTATTTAGATAGAAGCAAGAGCTCAAGAAATTAGTTGCATTAAAAACCATGTTGTACTTCTATTTATATTGATGAACTGCGTTTCGTTCAATGCGAGACATTTAAGAGGCCTAAGATGTTTTTGTGCATATATAATTATAATAATAATTATATGGATTGATCTCGTTGGAGTTGAAACCATCCGGTTATTGTTAGTCATTGCTTAAGGATTTGCTTATTATTTAGTAAAAGACATATTGCAAATATAAAATAAAATAAAATAAAAAAAATATAATAATTATATTAATATAATATAATATATATTAAATAAAAAATATGAAAATATTCTAATATTCAGCCTTATTTTAATAAAAATTCATTTCAAAAGTCTATGTATATATGATATAAAAAAAAATTAATGTCTATATATTAAATGGAAGATAAAATATGCACTTGGTACGGCTATATATATGTAAAAAATTTAGTAAATCAGCTAAAAATGATTTTAAACAAAGATTTATTTGGGAACAATCGAAATATACATATATAATAAGTTTTCTAGACATCGTATATATTAATAATTTTGTTTACAACTATCATATATTTCTATGCTACACACTCCTTAACAATCTTATAACACCTCTCAAGCAGAAGAGTATAAAATGAAAAAAAAAAAAAAAATACAAAATAAATCTGTAGAAGAAAACAAGACGAGGAAAGACAACAGCAACAAAATTCAAATAGGCTTTGGGTACGTAATAATCATAATGAACATCATGATGACAGCGCTGATGATGATGATGATGATGACTGCGACTGGTTCCAATCAACTGCCACTTAACTAAATGACTGTGCGACTTACTCCGTCCGCAGACGGACTCAAACCCCAGACGCCAAAGATAGTGTCCAACTGTGTGTGTGTATGTGCGTGTATGTATGTGTGTGTGTGTGTGTACACCGATTTTATCAAGAGTGACTGATGAATATGCCATTAAAGATATACGAGTACCACGTACCACACGACATATATATGTATATATGTAATACATACATATGCACAGGTAGAGAGAGCGAGAGAGCAGCAAGAGTTAGACGGGTACGGGACGGACTGGCTAAACGGAATATAAAGCAGACACAGAGGTAGACAAATGACCAGCTGACAATAATGAAACTGATTTGCTGTTGTTATTGTATATATACACACACACATACATACATACATACATACATACATATATAAATATATATAAAGTTTACTTTGTTGTTTTTTAATTCAGTCAAGTCTATTGCTTTGGCCGTTTAGTTCTTATTGCAGCTATAAAACAAACATCAAAATTTTAAATGTTAGCTTCAACAAAAATGCAAAACTAGTCTGGAACTAGTTCTGAACTAGTTTCGATGAATCATTGTGGCGTCAAACAAAACAAACAATTTGAATAAAAATTCTCTCATCTTTTCTCTGCGAAGATTTTCTCTGACCAAACTGTTTTTAGCATTCTAAGCAGTTCTAGTTTAATATTAAAACACTGGAACTATTAACTAAAATCAAATTAATTTAAATATATTACAAATATTCATGCATTAAATTTATTTCTCATATTTCCAAAACTATATCAAAATACGCGTTTTTTAGCTGATGAAATTTATTTAACATTTTCATAGATTGTTTTTGTTTTGATAAGCCCAAAAATTTATGGAAATCACTGTTGTAAATTTCACTGCCCATACTAAAAGTTTACAGTAGATATGTTTGTAATTATATTAACGTTTATTCATAGAAAAATAATATGTATGCGCGACACTCCGTTACGCGTGCTAAAACTCGACTCTCGCTTATATGTAAGTGTAAGGTTGCCAGACATCTCAATAATCGGCATTATAGTTTTTTAGTGTTGCCAATACTTAATATCGATAGATTTTCAACACCTCTTCTCAACACAAAAACTTTTCTTCAAATTACATGTCAATTTTTCAATATTTTCAAACCTGTCATGCCTAACAACTTTACATGTTTTTGTTTACTTAAATTCTTAGTACAAATATCTGCTATCATATTAGATGTATCAATGTATTTTAAAACAATTTCTTTAGTTTCTACTAACTCTCTTATAAAATGGTATCTTATGTCGATATGCTTGCTTCTTGCATGATACATATGATTTTTGGCTAGTTGTTGTGCACTTATATTATCACCATAGACACATATTGGAAGATCTGTAGAAAAACATCCAATTTCATTAACAAGTCGTCTTAGATACACCGCCTCTTTTGCTGCTGCTGCCAACGCCATATACTCGGCTTCAGTGCTGCTTAATGCCACAGTTGTTTGTTTATGTGATTCCCAAGAAAAAGCTGCTCCTGCCAAGAAGAAGATGAAACCTGTAAAAGATTTGCGATCAATTAAGTTACCACCCCAATCTGCATCTGTATAGCCTTCTATTGATTTGCCAGTTTTGTAGTAATGTAGTTTCATATTCTTTTGTGCTAGATAGGTATCGTAATATATGTTTAGCTCCTGCCTCATGAGTGCTATTTGGATTTTTGTTCATCTGTGACAATTTGCATACTGAATGCAATATGTCCGGGCGTGTAGATATTGCCAAATACATCAAACTTCCAATTAAAGTCTGGTATTTTGTAGCATCAACTTTCTTAGATTCGTCGGATGGATTAATTTGATATCCCGCATCCAACGGTGTAGCGGCTGACTTACAGCTTTGCATATTGTACTGATTGAGTAATTTATCAATATAATTTGTTTGACACACAAACACATCTCCAGTCTCTTCAGTACGCTCTATCGAAAAACCCAGAAAATTGTTGACTTCGCCTTTGTCTACAGATTTGAACTGTTTTCCGATATATTGTTTGATAGCTTCCAAGTCCGCTTTGTTTTTACTTGCAATTAATATATCATCGACGTAAACTGCAATGATGTTTATATTGTTGTCCATCAGTTTCGTGTATAAACAAGGCTCGCTACTGCATGAAATGAACCCAAATTTCTTCAATGCATTATCCAGTTTGACGTTCCACTCTCGACCAGATTGTTTCAATCCGTAAATAGCTTTATTTAGTTTTGCTACTTTATTGGGATGCCTTTTATTGATAAACATCTCCGGTTGAACCATATATATTTCGTCGCTTAATTCGCCGTTTAAATATGCTGTGCATATATCCATTTGGTGCATGTATAATTGAAGCTCGGCTGCAAGTGCAAAAACCATACGTATTGTTGCATAACGTACGACGGGTGAGTAAGTTTCTTCATAATTAACTCCATACTGTTGACTGCAACCTTTTGCGACGAGTCTTGCTTTGTATCGTTCAATGTTTCCTTCTGCATCTCTCTTCAAGCTAAAAACCCATTTGTTTCCGATAGTTTTCTTATTAGCTGGTAAATCTACCAAAGACCAAGTATTGTTAGCCACGAGCGAGTTGAACTCCAGCTGCATAGCTTCCTTCCATTTGCTCGAATGCGTATCATTAATAGCTGCTGTAACGTTTTCAGGAACTTTAACCTCTTCTGTTGTCTGTATCACATTGAGTCTGTTTTTCTGCTTTGCCGGTCTGCCGGGTGCACCTGTTCGGACGATGCGTGGTCTACCTGGACCATATTTAGGCAATTGCTCCTCGTCATTGCTGGATTCCGGTATATTTTCCATGTGATTAGGTTCCGCTTCAGCATCTTCGTAATCTATCTGAGGACTTGCAGAACAATTAGTATTGATTGTTTTATCTGCACTTACGTTTTGCGATTCTTTATCAGCTTGACAATTATTTTTGTAGATCATGTCAGAAAAATCAGCTCCATTTTTGTTTTCCATAAACATCCACTCTTGGAATTTTACATCTCGCTTGATAACCACCTTGTGCTGATCTATATCATATAACCTGTAACCTTTCGTTGCCGTACTATAACCAACAAAGATATATTCTCTTCCTTTAGCTCTAAACTTCTGTTTTTGCGTCTTATCCAGGCCAACTGCTAAACAACCAAATGTTCTGAAATGCTTAACTGTAGGTTTCCTTTGAAACCAGATTTCAAAAGGGGTTGCATCTTCTAAGGCTCTTGTTGTAGAACGATTCCGTATATAAAGAGCACATGCACATGCTTCAGCCCAAAACTTTTCTTCGAGGCCTGCGTGCAATAACATAGAACGTGCCATTTCTACCAGTGTTCTATTAAAACGTTCGGCCACACCATTTTGTTGGGGCGTGTGGGGTACTGTAAGTTGCCGTTCTATGCCTTGACTCTGTAAGTATTGGTCAAACTCTTTATTTACGTATTCACCACCATTGTCACTTCTAATTACTTTTATTTTAGCGCCTGTTTGTTTCTCAACGTATTGTTTGTATTTTTTAAAATGTTCAAAAACTTCATTTTTATTTTGCATAAATATGACCGTAGCATATCTAGATTTATCGTCGATAAATGTCAAGAAATATTTTGAACCACCAATCGAATTTGTATTAAACGGCCCGCAAACATCTGAGTGTACAATTTCTAATAAGTTCTTTGCTCGATAATCTGCTTCATTGAACGGTTGAGAACAGATTTTACTTTTCATACATGACACACACGTAATGTTCGATATTGGTTGTATTTTATCTATGCCTTGTACCATTTCATTCGATGCAAGTCTGTGTAAACTTTGTATATTCAGATGACCGAATCTGTTGTGCCATTTGATTACGTTTTCGACACACGTCATATTAACGCACTCGACTATATTTTCAAAATAATATAACCCTTTGTCTCTTTTTGCAATAGCAATCAATTCGTTATCGGTTTTTATTTTTACTATCGCACATTTACTATTGAAGTTTATTTGTAAACCGTTTTCCGTACCTTTTCCAACTGAGAAAAAATTAACTTGTAAGTCTGGTACATGCAGAACATTTTTTAGGTTGAAACTTGAATTTTTGGTTTTAATATGCACTGTACCGATGCCTATTGCGTTTAACGATTGATCTCCTGCAACTAACACCTTTTCGTGTATTTCTGTGTATTGGTGAAATAGCGCGCGATTGTTACACATGTGAGAGGTTGCGCCACTGTCTACGCACCATACGTCACAATTCACACTTTGATTCGATGAAAAAAGAGCAATATTCGGTGACACACACACAAACGATTGTTCGTTTTTATTTCGTTTTTCTTGCTTTATTGTCTCCTCTTCTTTCCGTTGTTTGTCTTTAAATTTATTTTGCCGACAACTCGCTGCATAATGTCCGCGCTTGCCACACACAAAGCATTTACCGTCGTTGTTGTTTCGTTTTCCTTCTTTATCGCGGTTTGTCTTATTCTTTATCATGTATGCTTGCTGTTCACTGCATTCGCTTTTCGTTTGATTTCTGCGATCTGCCTCTTCTAATAGTTTATTGCGCATTATGGTGAAATTCGGCAGCTCATCGCGAATTTCCATTGCAATTACAAAATTCTCGTAGGATTTTGGCAAACTAGACAACAAAATAATGACAATAATTTCATCACCTAATGAAACTCCGACTTCTTTTAATTTGTCTATTACACTTTCAAACTCGTTCACATATAGAACTACATTTGCGCCTTCCGACAAACGGAGACCTAACAATGTTTTATATAAAGACACTTTACGCGCCGGTCCACTTGGTTCATGAATTTCTTTTAGTCTTTGCCATGCTTCTGCCGATGTTTGGCAATTTTTTATGTAATTTAATTGATTTGGTTTCACTGACAATGTAATTGATGCTAACGCTTTTTCGTCTTTCTTTATCCAATTACCGTTGTCCTCTTCTGGTTTTAATTCCACACCACTTGTAATTTTTCATACTTCGGAATGAACCAGAACACTACGCATCTGGACACACCAAACGTCATAGTTTTTTTCGTCTAACTTGTCGATTGAGTACATATTATTATTTGCCATTTTTGTACTAATTTATTGACACACAATAAGAATTAGCTGGACACACCACATTAGCAACTGTATACTTTTAATAATCTGTTTCAGCGACCTGGGCCCATAACCTGTTGTAAATTTCACTGCCCATACTAAAAGTTTACAGTAGATATGTTTGTAATTATATTAACGTTTATTCATAGAAAAATAATATGTATGCGCGACACTCCGTTACGCGTGCTAAAACTCGACTCTCGCTTATATGTAAGTGTAAGGTTGCCAGACATCTCAATAATCGGCATTATAGTTTTTTAGTGTTGCCAATACTTAATATCGATAGATTTTCAACAATCACAAGCTAGACTTTTGGGCTGATGAAATATATTTTAGATTTTCATAAGGCGACACTGATGGAGATTTTAGAAAAAAATAAATCAATTCATAAATAAATCTGATTGCGTATATAAATATAGCAAAGAACAGAGATTAACAAAGTTATTTAAAACTAGAAATTTAATATGATGAAATCTTTGAAAGATTTTTTTAATATTTATTTTTGAATGAATTGAAAAAAATATATATACACTCAGCATATTTTTATATGAGATAAAAGAGCTAGCTGAGAGGGAGAAAAAAGATAAGGCAATTCACATTTAGTATTATAATAATATATTTTTCATATATTTATTATTTTTTATGCTTAAACTAAATTTAGCTACAGCTATACCTAAGTCTTAGCAACCCAAAGCATTGGCGAATGTAGAGTATGTAGAAAAAAAAAATATGTTGAAGCTCGTAAATCATTTTGAAAGCGAAGTTAATAGCGAAGCAGCTACAGTAAAAACTACACCAAGCAGAGACCAGCTAACCTCACCCTTTTGGTCAATTTATGATTGCTACACAAATCACAGTTGGGCTTCAACGGGTTCGACAGGCCGTCGCCGAAGTCGAGCCATGCCCCTGCCTCTGCCTCGCCCCCTGCCCCTGCTTTACTCTATAGCTGCCCCGCCTCTTAGCGTCATACTGCTCAGTTGCCACTTTAAGCTGACTATCAGTTCCAGCCCTTTGCTTGATATTTAAATACCCTACAGGCGAGCACTTCAAGTCTGTCTTGAGACATGTTACGTACGCTAAGTAGATTTATGTGTAGATGATAGATAAATTGACATGAATTGAAGGTATATAGCATCATGGTTTTATGAAAATTACAATTATTTAAATAATAAAAATTTATTACAAACCAAATTGGAAGCTAATATATATTTCTAAATGACTTTTTGTTTTGTTTTTATAATATAAATTGAAAAGTGATGATTTGATTTTAAATATACAAATTGTTCTGTAATAATTATTTTTTATTTTTATCATATAAATCAATTTTAACAATACAAAATATATATATATATTTTTTTTAATTTATCAAAAAATAGTTGTTATATATATAAATATATTTTATATACAAATTGTTCAGTAATAATCATTTTTTATTTTTATCATATAAATCAATTTTAATAATATATATAAATATTTTTTTTACATTTATCAAAAAATAATTATTATTATTATTTCATTTTTTACTATAAAATTGTAATCTCTGAATTTGTTTAAAGATAAAGATAATTCATGATTTATGTACAAATTAATAGAAATATTATTTTTTAAACGGGAATTTTGTAGTTCCTTAAAAAAGTTATTTTAATTAATTTATCAAGAGACCTTGATAGTTTTTGAGTAATAATTTAACTAATTCAATTTAACTAATTAATATAAATTATATATACATATATATGTAGTCTTTAAAATGTTATTAAAATATCTCTAAATAACATTTTATGGTAAATGGCTTTTATATATATATATATATATATATATATATATATATATATGTATATATATATTTGTAGACCTTTTTATAATGCAAAAATAGATCAAATTTCCTTTAACTTATTATGTTATAGGGAATTAACAGTGAATTTGTATATGACAGAGGCTGGATAGATATTAAATAGTAGTAGAGCATCTGCTCTTCGACTAGTCAGACCATGTTATGCTCTCTTCTCTTATGTTTTATGTAAGCAATAGATACTGTGGCGGATACATATTAGTTTTTTTTTTAGGAGTGGGCAGCTGGAGTTGGAGTCTATCATATATTCGTGTTTCAGCTACTGTCTGACGTCTTTTGTTTTTTGTCTGCTGTCCGTTGTTCGTCGTCTGTTGTCTGTTGTCTGTTGTCTGCCCTTAATAATATTTTGGGCAGCAAACATAAAATGTATGCATGCATTTTGTTCAAGAGTTACCAAGACCAACATTGGGAATGGAGTTTATTGTTTTCTTGGCTTGTTGTCGCTTTCCAGTCGGGGCCTCGGAGTGTGCCATTAATTGTTACTTGGCTTTTTGTTTGTAGCCGGGGCCCCAAAAACTTTCCAAAATGTTGGTTAGTTTATTTTTTTCTATTTTTTTTTTATTTTGTTTGATAAATGTTGCGCTTTGAAATATTAATTACACTTGCGCTCGGGTGTTGAATTTGCTTTCAGGCAGTGTCTAAAATTTATTGAAAGACAAACACAAGACACTTTTAATGGCAGTGGAGGAAGAGACCGAGACAGAGAAAGAGACGGGGGCACTAGGTAGTTCCCCAGAGATTTATTTCATTGTTTTTCGGTTCCGTCAGCCATAGAGAATTGAGCGTTCTAATCCTCAAGTTTATGCCCGCGGACGGCATCACAAATTGCAATTTAATGGAAAGCAATAAAAAAAAAAAAAACTGACAAATTAAAATTAAATTAATCAAGCATCTCTTTATGCAATTTAAGATTAATTCTATTTTATGTACAATTTTGTTCTTGTTCTTTATGACTTTAAAAATTACAATAGATAATTAAAGCAATCAAATTGAAGCAAACTTTAACTATATTTATAAAATGTGTTTATAATTTCATTAATATTATATATAATATTATATTCTCGTTCTTCAGTTGAATATTTTATATAATTGAATCAATTATCGTAGAAAATTAAAAAATGAAAAAAGAAACAAACAACAAAGAACTTGAATTAAATTAATTAAATTTGCGAGCGACTCGACAGCCAATTTTCATGTTCTTTGAAGTTTTTTTTTTTTAAATATTAAAAAAATAAAATAGCGAATATTTTTAACATTATAATAATTATATTAAAGTTTATAAAATATACAAATTTGTTTAATAGACAAATTGAAGTATCTTTTTATATAGTTTTTAATAAATAATATAAAAATAGTTAATTTATATTATATTTTAATTTATATTAAAATTGACAAGGATATATAATTTCGAATTTTGGCATAAAGTAAAAATCAGATATTCAAATTGAATTTATATTAAAATTAACAATGATATTAAATTTCCAATTTTGGCATAAAGTAAAAATCAGATATTGATAGATAAATATAAAATAAAAATAATATAAAGTTAGTTAATTTATATTAAAATTTAATTTTAATTAAAATTTATTTTATTTTTATTATTTATTATTAATTTTTCATTATTTATTTATCATTATCTGACTTTTACTTTAAGCCAGAATTCGAAATTTTATATCGTAAAGCCGCTGCTATAATAATTAAATAAAAAAAAATGTAAATAAACAAATTGAATTATGTTTTATATAGTTTTTAGTACCCTAAATAATATGCCAGATAATATAGCATATTCACAACGAACTGTAATTAAAATAAAGAATATTTTATTAATTTTTCATTATTTATTTATCAACATTTGACTTTTACTTTAAGCCAGAATTCGAATTTTGATATCATAAAGCCGATGCTATATCTACTCTCTATATATTCATAATTTCAACTTCCATTTAAACATATTCCATTGTATAATATAATCGCATAAAACGTGTTCGTCTGACCCATTGAACCCAGTTGTTAATCCGCTCATTTAAATCTATGAGCTCTATGCAAAATAGTTGAACTATAAATGTGACATTTGCCGTAGAGTCGACTCACACATTGGATTAGTTTGCATCTGCATACATATATGTATATAATCTGACGCAATTGCATGCAAAACGTTTATTAATGCTAATCCATGTAACTAGCTAACTAACTAACTAACTAACTAGCTAACTGTATTAACTAAGCCAATGGAACTCACATTCCATTCCATTTGCTGACTGCCAATCAAAAGTTTTTGGCATAATGAAAAGTCTCCACTGGGAGCTGTTTGTCCCCAACGCCAATTGTCAATCATATGAGAGAGAGAGAGGGGGGGGAGAGCTTTATGTGGCCACCCTTAGGCCATGGTCCGAGTACCGGAACAACACATTGCCATTGACTATGCAACGATGTGTAAATGAGCAAAATATTACGCAGAGTTGCAAAAATATGCCGCAGGCAAGTCAAGCCACAGCAAATCAAATGTCTATATATATACATATATATGTATATACATATTTACATATATACATACATATGTATATATTGCTGAAATGTGATGCTCGTTGATGTGCAGCCTCTTCCAGTGCTATATAATCGAATGCAAAATAACTTTTTCAATTTGAACCGTCCCGTTGCGCTCGACTCTTGACAGCCACGCCCATCCGCCCAGATATCGTTGATGTTTCTGCTGTTGTTGTTATTGCTTGCGCTCACGTTTGCCACATTTTCCACGATTTCCATGTTTAATTATAAGCCCTGATGCGGCCTTCCCTCGCAGTAACAGAGAAGCTGCCACAAGGGAAATTTTGCACGCACAGTGGGCAAAAATCAATAAATTTCTGAATGTATAAATGAAAAGTTAAAAGATTGGCAAGATTTAAATCATTAAAAATTAGAAACTTTTTATGAATGAAAGCAAAAAATAAATAAATAAAACAGAGTTTTATTTATATTAAAAAGGCCAAAAATTAGACATCATTAATTTGTTCTTTAGCTAATTAAAAATATGCCAGCACATACACAGTGGTTAAAAATTAAGCAAAAAGTGAATAAAAATAAAATAAATACAGATATTAAATATTTTATTAATATTTAATATTTAAATATATATTTTTTGATATCTTTTATATATTTAAATTAATGTATTATTTTCAATAAAACTGAATAAAAATAAAGCGAAACACAGATATAAATTATTCTATTAAAAATAATACATTAATTTAAATATATAACAAATAAAAAATATATATATATTTAAAATTTTAATATTATTAGATTTAATACAATATTTATAAAAATAATGTTTTTTATATTATTTTTAATAAATTAATTTAAATATAAAAAGAAATTAAAAAATTTAATATGAATATAATCTTTTTTATTTAATACATAAAATATTTAAAAATATATATATTTAAAAATTTAATATTATTATTATTATTTATTTATTAGATAATATAAAAAATCTAAATCTAAAAATTATTAAACGGGCCATCGACGTGAAATTTAATATTAATAGAATATTTTATATCTGTCTTTATTTCATTTTTATTATTTTTTATTTCTATTAAAATAAAATAAAAATTTATGTTAATTAATTAATATTAAAAAATTTAACAAAAATATTTATCACAAAAACTTTTAAATATTAATATTAAAATGAAAAATAAATAAACAAAATATATATAAAAATCAATATTTAATTTACAATAAAAATGAAAGAGAATATTTAGTATTTATATAGTACATATATTATTTTAACCACTGTGCCTCCTTCTCTGTTCACAGCCTTTGAAGCTCACTTTCGACAGGCAACAGGAGCAGCCCGGCTGACGAGTGTTGGCAAGTGTTTCGCCCAAATTGAATATTGATTATGAAAATAATAAGCAAAAATTGCGTAACTTTTTGCCTGACAGAAGCCTCAACAACAACAACAACAACAACAACAACAATAAGGACTCGAACTGAGTTGAGAGTATGAAGCAAAGGCTCAAGTGTCCATTGATTGACTGCCATTAGGGCGTATACGTAATAAGCAGGCAAACAGACAGAGGGACCGTCAGACGGACAGGCAGGCAGGCAGCCTAATCAAAGAGTGTTAATTTTCCCAAAGGACTCGCCAGCTCGCATTACACCCGCAGCAGCAGCAGCAGCAGCTTCTGATGGTAATTCAAGGCATATTTTCGCCAACTGGAAAGAAAAACTCATTTGAGCGTATGCGGAAAATTGACGAACATTTTCGTGTCTGTGATGAAAATCCAATTTGTTGTTCGAGCCTTTCACTACCTCCAGACTCCTGCAACAGCTGCTCGTTTCCTGCTGCCCAGTTGTTTATTAATAAATAAATTAAGCAATTAAACGCGCTGAGCGCATTGTTTGCGTTTCATGAAAATCTAATCATTTCGCACGTGAATCGAACTGGGACAACAGAAGTTGGCCCCCATTGCCCCACAACTCCTTTTCATTGCCTTCGTGCCACTTCGTGCGGCAAGTCACGTGCATAATGCATAATTCTCATACCACAATCTGAAAGGCAGCAAATTGCTTAACATTCATGCTTAAGCAGGAGTAGCAGCAGGAGCAGCAGGAGCAGCAGGAGCAGCAGGAGTAGCAGGAGCAGCAGGAGCAGCAGGAGTAGCAGCATCAGTAGCAGCAGCTGCTACCACTTGCTAGATATATAATTAGCCTATTTATTATATAAGCACTTCCTGCCTTGCCTATGGATGACAATTGGAACCCCAAGTTTTGTGGAGCTGAATAAGTTTTGGGCATCTATTTATTATATACAAAAATTGAGTGTATATTTCATGATAATATATATTTATGCTTCATTAGCTTTAGCAAATATCCCCTCTATTATTAATATAAATATAATTAAGAATTGATAAACATTTTTAAATAATTAAAATAAAATTTAATCTACTTTTTATTATTTACATACAAGCATTTATAAAATAGAATAATTTTTGTAACTTATTGAAGAAAAATAAATGTAGTTTTAATTTAAATATATTTAGAATATTTTTATTATTATTATTATAATTGCAAATCATAAACTAAGAAACCTTATATAGAATAATTTTTATGGCAGCCCAACATATTAAAGAAAAAGGAATGTGTTTCTTCTAAGTATTCCCTTTACGTATTTCGAAGTATTTCTTCTAAGCATTTTCTCTAAGTATTGTTTCCAAGTATTTCCGCCAAGTATTTTCTCTTGCTTCTTCTTACTCTCTTACTTCTAAGTATTTCTTCTACTTATTTCCCTTACGTAATTCCTCTACGCATTTCCTTTACGTAATGCTTTTACGTAGTTCCTCTACGTCTTTAATGCTTACCAGATCGATCACACACTCTGCTTCACTTTGTTGCGCTGACCCCCACCAGGCCTGGACGACTGAAGACTGACTGAAGAAATGCTGCAGCTGCTGCCCTTTATATACGGACACTTTTACTCAAGCACGGCAGGTAGGGCTCATTACAGTCGAGCTTCAAGTGAGCAATTGGAATGCTCTCTGCTGCTGTGAGCATTCTAGCTTCGTTTTACATAAATACAAATACCAAATGAGAACTGTTGCATACACATAGACAACTTGAATGATCTTCTGCACTTCTTCTCTCCTTGCATTTACTTTTACTCAAGTAGTGTATGCATGCATGCCTATGTGTGTGTCTGTGTGTGTATATGTGCGTAGAACTTTCTTACTTGTTATTATTGCAAATCACCAACTAACAAATAATAATTGGCAATTTGTATTATTGCCAAAATATTAAATAAAAATATATTAGCTTTTAATATAATTATTATCATTATTATTATTGCAAATCACTAACTAACTAACTTTATATAGAATATTTTTTATAAATATAATTTAATTTTAATTTAATAATATTTAGAATATTATTATTATCACTAACTAACTAACCTTATATAAAATAATTTTTATTATAGCCCACATAGTGAAGAAAAATAAATTAACTTTTAATTTTATAATATTTAGAGTATTATTATTATTATTATTAATATTGTAAATCACTAACTATAACAAATAGGTAATACTTTGTTACTAACTTTAAACCTATTTTAACTAAATTATTTATTTTAACACAATATTTCTCTAACTATTTACTCCTATGCAAGTTCTCCTTCTCTCTCTCTCTCTCTCATTTCATAACTCAAATATTCCACGCACCTACCAAATTTTGCAAGCTAATTAATTACTGCAGCTAGGATAATGAGGTAGATAAACGGCAAGTCTAATGTCATAAAGTAGCAAACATTAATGCAAATAAGTGAATATAAAGTTTATGGCCAGCATATAATGAAAGAGATTTCAATTTAACTATCCACTAAACATGGAATTCGATATGGTAATTGACAGAAATTAAATACATTTTGGCAATGCTTAAACTTATAGCACACATACATACATACATATACACATAAAGATATCGTAATCGTAAAAGCGGACTAAGCTTTATGACTAACGAAATTACACTGAGCAAAGTGCAATTTATTATTACTATTATTATTATATGTATATGTATGTGTATTAATCTAGTAAAATATAGCTTAATTCAATAATTAATAGTATTTCATTATGCTACTCTTTTATGAATATTTGCTTTCTCTTTTACTCCACAATAAGTAGCTGTAGCTTTCTCTCAGTGCATTCTGAATGAGTAGCAAGAACTGGATGTGTGTGTGTGCGTGTGTGTGTGTGTTTAAAGAGCATGTATCGCTAATAAGCTTATGTCAGCGTTAAAAGTGACTCATCTGTCTGAAATGGGGCTATTTGTCAGTTAATAGGCAATTCATTTGAACATAATTGCATCCCTGCCAGGATTTAAAGGACTAGCCCGCAGCTGTATGCCATAAAGAGTAGCACATACACATACGCATATATAGTTAAATTTCCCCCCCTCTCTCTCTCTCTCTCTTATTTTAATATATTTTATGGCATTTAAATTGCTCGAGGCTAATTTTCGAATTGCTGAGATATCGCTTCAAGTGTCCTCGTAAAATAATAAATAAAAGAACAAGAACAAGAACAAGAAGAAGAATGAGAAGCAGAGGAGAAACAACAACAAACGCCTATGCAATTATTGAGTAACGGAAGTGGAAATGGGAAAAGCAATAAGAAAATATCATGTGGAAAACTCCAAGAAACACAAAACGCAATAAAAGTTTGAAATTTAAATAAGTGGGCAATAAGATGTAGAGGGGGGAGGCGGAGAATTCATCACACGCATGCCAAGGTCTCAATTACAAGTGGCAGAGCAAGCTGGAAAAATCTGCTAAATGGGGTAGAGACCAGAACGCCAGAACGAGAGACCAGAGAAACCAACCCCCCGCCCCCACCCATCCCTCCGTTCCGGAGTTTAAATGTTCGCGCCGCAGGGGAACAATTACGAAACGTAACGTGATCAAAATTTGGAATTTTCTTTTGAGGTCCTTGAACGAAAGAAAAACTGGCGCTAGGAAATTAGACAAAGACTCGCTCATAAAATAAGAAAAAAACTGCGCCCAAAAGTTCGTAAAATTTTAATGAGTTTTCTCCGCTTTCGATTTGCCACAGCGTTTTAATGCCCAATCGAGGCGAACGAGCGAAATGTTAATGTAAATTTATATGAGTATCCAAAATGCTGAGCACCAAATGAAATGTGTTTATAAATTTTCAAGGAAATTTCGATTTTTCATTGAATACATACGCACACACACATACGTACTTATCTAATGCGTGGAAAATTAAGCGGAAAAATGCTTCGAAGCGAATTTCTTTTAATTACTTGCGTGAAATTTTAATGAATTAAGCTAGATTTGCCATAGAAAAAGGTGAGAGGTGGGTGAAAAGCGGCCACTGGAAATGTGCATAGCATTTTCCTCATACTAATTGTCAGCATTTTTCTTTCAACTAAAACTGTAAGAAAAACAAAAGAAAATCCCAAAGTAAATTATAATTTTATGTATATACATACATACATATATTTTTGGATGTTTTATAGCCTCTTGGTGGAGAATTAGATAGAAGAGAATTTACTAAAATATGATTTCCTTTCGAAGAGGAAACCCCCAACCTGGCTAGGCCTATCAAGGTGATAATTATATAAAGGTACCTGTACAGGTACAACGGCTAGAATAAGAGAAAGAAAGAAAAACAACATGCAGGTATTTAGAGAGAAGCTGGCGTAGGAGTTGGTGGGGGGAACGCCCTCATCAAGTGTCAAGTGTATAATTACCCACTAAAAAGTGTTTCGTGTGGCGATCCGAGCCGACAAAAGAGAAGTCAAACAACAACAACAACAAAAGGTAAGGGTTCGAACCCTGCTAAATACAATGCACCTTTTTGCCGGCTAGAAAGGCTGGGAAATCGAGGGAGGGAGGGAGCGGGGCAGTGCGGGGGGATAAGGTCAAGCCAAGGGAAAGTGCCACTGGACAAGGCGAACAAATGAGCAGCACAACCAAAAGGCAAAAGACAAAAGGTTAATTACAACAACAACAACAACAACAGCAACGAACACGAAATGATGAAATTAATAAAGAGCTGCGGACAATCAAAAAACGCAACAAACAAGTTCAGCAGGCCAACAGGAAGAAAAGCCGAAGGGAGAGCGCAAGAGTGAGAGGGGGGGGGGGGGGGGATAGAGTGTGCGTGCGAGGGTAGTTGGGAAAAGTGTTTAGGGAAAAATCGCATAGAAACCATTTAAAATAGAGAATTGAAAGAAGCAGAGAGGTGGGAACGAAGCGCTAGGCAATTGGAAATGGAAACAAACATAAATTTAATTTATTTGCGTGTAATAAACCACAAACAAAACAAAAACAAGTAAGAGTGCTCTAGTCGAGACTGCTCGACTAGGAGATACCCTGAACCCTCAAAACTGATATTCTAATCATTCTGCACTTCTTTTATGCACACATACATACACATGCCTCCACATGCACGCATAAGCTCGCGCTCTTCTAACTGCGCAGTAAGCAGCGACTGCGCTTGGGCTCCGCTGCAGTGTGGGCAATACTATGAGATTTTATTTGTTGAATAATTTCGTTTGTAGACGTATGATCTTAATGAAACTTTTAGAATGTAATCATAATGTATAAATGTGTGTACATTTCGAAGCACAAGTCTCTAGTATATGAAATACGTTTTTTACAAATTGGGGGGCGAAGGGGGCGTGGTATCCAAAATCTGTAAATGACAAAATGTGTGTATCCATCAAATGTATATACACAACAAATCTGAAGACTCTATGTTTAAAAGTGTTCAAATTAGGCTGAAAAAATAATATAAATTTATCGATTATCCTCGATAAAAAAGATATCGAATGAGTTATCGAAAAAATATGATAAACTCGTACTGCGTATGGTATACACGAGTCTACATACAAAATTTCAGCTCTCTAGCTCTTGTAACTTCTAAGATCGACGCACTCATACGGACGGACGGACAGACGGACAGGGCTATATCGACTCAGCTCATCGCCCTGATCAAGAATATATATACTTTATGGGGTCTGCGATGATTCCTTCTGCCTGTTACATACTTTTCACAAAACCATTATACCCTGATTTCCCATTTTCAATGGGTTCAGGGTATAAAAAGAAAAAAAAACCTGGGTGAACTTCAAGTAGAATAACCTCGCATCCCCGTCTACTCGCCCAACAGCTCGACAGCTCAAATTTTGGCCAGCTGTCTCCCTCTCTCCCTCCCACCGAGTGGAAACAGAAAATAATAACAAAAACATTTGATTGTAAAAATTAAAAAGATGATTTCTCACACGCCCCGCGGCTGAGCCAACGTCATTCACATCATTCTCATTCTCATTCTCTTTCCCATTCTCCAGCTGATCATCATCATCATCATCATCATTGTTAGATATATCATTATAATCATCGCCAAACACGAACGCGTTGCTCTAATGGGTTGGGGGAATAGGCCAGCGCTATATGATGATAATGTTTTTAGGGTTGGCGATGCACAAGAAGTGGATGAAGGAAGGGGAAGAAGAAGAAGAACACGATGGATTCGCAACTGCCAACTGCCAAGTGGGAACTGCGAACTGCGAACTGACTGATGATGATGCCAGTGCTGCTGCAGTGGCACAGTGGCACAGTGGAATAATTCAATAGAAGTGTTCATAAAATATAAAATATAAAATATAAAATATAAAATATAAAATATAAAATATAAAATATAAAATATAAAATATAAAATATAAAATATAAAATATAAAATATAAAATATAAAATATAAAATATAAAATATAAAATATAAAATATAAAATATAAAATATAAAATATATAATATATAAAAGTATAATATAAAAAATAAAATATAAAATATATTATTAAAAATATTAATTCATAAACCGCATTTAAATAAATGAAAATTATAATTCTAGTTGAATCTTTCAACTCTAAAAGCCTAAAACATCATCTCATCTCACTCATACATATGTAATACCGCTCTCATCTCTCTCCAACTCATATATATATGTATACTGCCTCAGCGCTTAATCTGCTGCAGCAACTCGGCTTTGCCCATGGTTCCGCCTCCGCCTTGAATCGCGTTCATCTTCTAGCCATGGATGGGGCTGCCATGTCCCAGGGAAGCGTTTGGCTGACGTGGCATGTTGTTTGTGCAGCCGCCGTTGCATGTTGACAGATAAACAAAAACAACAACATTCGGGATGAATAGGTAACGGTCATAGCAATGGGTGAGCACCAGCAGCATGAACAGGAGCAGGAGCAGGAGCAGGAGCAGCAGGAGTGCTGCACCCGTGTGCACCCCGTTGAGCTGAACGGTGAGCACCCCATTAATGCTTATTACACAGCAACAAAGCGCACCCAGTGTTCACCTAACCCTCCCTATCTCCCTAGCTCCCTCTCCCACTCTCTGTCTACCTGCCTCTATATAAGCTACGGCTGTGCCCTTAAAGCGCAGCGAGTGCGCGTGATTGCGTGTTAGAGCAGCACAGTCTTTCTTTCATCCTCTCTCTCCCGCGCTCTCACTCTCTCTTCTCTCTCTCTCGCCTGCTTGTTGTTCGTCCTCTTTCGCCGCGCTGCTGCTGCTCTTCAAGTGCTGAGCGTGTCGAGCGAATTCTTGTTTACCGTTGTTGCAATTGTTTTCGCCGTCATTATTATCGCTGCTGCTGCTGCTGCTACTTCAGTTGCTGTTGCTGTTGTTGTTGCTGTTGTTGTTGCTGCTCTTGTTTAATATTACATGACCAGCATCGCCGTCATCCTTCGTGCTGCTGCTGTCCTTCTTGGCAGCTTGTTAAGCGCTCAAGTGCTGTGGCAAATTCGTTTTGAACGCTCGTCCAGCTCCCAACTCCCCCACCCCCTAACCCAGCTGGAGTTTTATATTATTGTTGTTGTTGTTGTTGCTGTTGCTGTTGCTGCTGTTGTTGATTGCACTCGTTCGTATGGGCCCTGGCGGCTCAGTTGCCAGCGTCGACCCATGGCACTCCAGAATTTTGCAGCAGCAGGAGCAGCCGTTGCACACGAATCCTGCTGCTGTTGCACAGCGTGGAAATGCGGAAAATAGCTATGTAATTTGTTTTCCACTCCATCTGTAGTGGGCGAGTATGCCAGCCAGATTTTCATTCTACACACACGCACATAAACATTTATTACATTTATATATGTACATATAGAAAGAAGTCAAGTCGGCAAAGTTTTAGATTCATGTAATTAAACACTTTGCAAATTGAAAATGCTGCAATTACCCGACTGTGAGCTACCCTGTTGAGAGTTGCAAGTGCAACAAGATCTTTAATGATACACAAATGTACATATATTTTACATACATTTATAGAACTATATAATATTCTCTACTTACTACTACTACTCTATTCATTATCGCTCTATTATTCACATTGTTTTTCTGTTCGCATCTCTCTCTCACTGTTTCTCTCTCTTTTATGATCTATCTCTCTACCTTCGAATGTCTCTGAAACTACTTCTCTCTCTAGATAATTTATATATAAATATCTCTCTCAATCTTACTATCTACTTCTCCTTTAGTATACTCTACTTCGATTTCTGTATCTCTTACTATACAATATATATGTATATATCCCTCTCTCTATCATGTCATATGTTTCTGTCTCTCTCTCTCTAAGAAAATCTCTCATTCTACATATGTCTCTTCTCTCCATATGTCTCTCTCTCTCTGTCTCTCTTTCACTCTCTTCTCTCCATATCTCAATATATGTATATCTCTCCTCTTTTCTCCTCTCTGCATCTCAATTCATAGAAAAGCAACATTTTGCTTGCGAATCGTTCCCGTGTGGAATGAAAAATGTCCTCTGCAATAACTGTCAAGTGAAATAGACGTCAAAGTGAATAAATTGGGACACCGAATCGTGGCGAGCAGGTGGGCGGTTATTAAAGAGAGTTTGCCACATAATTGGAATAGGTCATATTTCTTCAACTTTGGCCAATTAAGATCGAGTCAAACTTCATAGGCAGAGAGAGTCCCGAGAGTTCCATGAAGAGTGAGAGAGAGGGAGGGAGTGAGTGAGATGAATTGAATCAGGCTAATGCTCACCAACTGTCAAGTGCAGTTAGGCAAACACAGCAAAAATAAGAAAAACAACAACAACAGCAATATACACACAGCACAACAAAACACAATTCAAACAGCAACAACAACAACAACAACACACGCGACACTTGACGCTAAAAGTAAATGCTAAAGTAAAGGCGACGCCATTAGGCGCAAACGCCACGGCCTGCAGCAGGCAGGCTGCCGCCTAACGTAACCTCCATTTCCATATGCAACTCGTGGAATGGGCAAAAGCCAAACCAACAACAACAACGGCAACAATGGAAACAACAGCAGCAACAACAACAAGGAGAGCCAAACAACTTCGACAAACATGTCACACATTCATATGGGCAACGCTTAACGCCCCCACACCATCTACCCCTCTGGCCAGCTGCACAGTGGAACGCATTGCCCAAAATAGTAAACACAGAAGCAGTGGCAGTTATTGCGAAATTTACCAGTTGAGAAGCAGTAGAAATTTGTTAATGGAAAAACTGTTTAAATTTTATATCTAATATATTATTAGTTGAGAAAAATTAATATTCCCCTACTAACCATATAAAATAATAACTATAAAATAATAATAAATAATACAAATAATAAATAATAGGCATCATAATTTACCTATAGTATGCCTAAAACCCATTTGTATTGCTTTTACTCTTAGTTACTACCTTTTCTTGAGGTAAACTACTAAAACTAAAAGAATTACTACTAAGACTAAAACAATAAGTACTTATACATGCTTGTACCACATTTTCTGCTACATTAGTTTTACTACTTTTTCTACTACTACTTTTACTTTTACCTCCCTTTCTACTACTACTTTTACTTTTACTACTCTTTCTACTCCTACTTTTGCTTTTACTACTCTTTCTACTACTACTTTTACTTTTACTACTCTTTCTACTCCTACTTTTGCTTTTACTACTCTTTCTACTACTACTTTTACTTTTACTACTCTTTCTACTCCTACTTTTACTTTTACTACTCTTTCTACTCGTACTTTAACTTTTACTACTATTTCTACTACTACTTTTCCTTTTACTACTATTTTTACTCCTACTTTTACTTTTACTACTATTTCTACTCCTACATTTACTTTTGCTACTCTTTCTACTCCTACTTTTACTTTTACTACTTATTTTTCCGCTGCATTAACTATCTCTATCTCTATCTCAACTACTACTATTTATATTCTAAAGTAAATTATACTACTATTCTTAATTCTACTCTTTCATTTCTACTACTAAAATGAATATATCTTTAATAGTGATTATGACAAGTAATTAACTAATAAATATTCTACATGATTTCCTTATACAGATTTAATCGCTTTTGCTCCACTGTGCAGCACTTGACACCATCGCGCCCGACAGCAAACGGACCTAGCATAGCAACAGCCCGTCGCTCGTCGCTTGACGCTACACCGCGTCGTACCGCTAACCTCGAGATGCCGCGCCCTCGCCCTCGCCCTCGCCCTGACCAACACATCGATCGAAATCGAACCATGCCGACGCTGCGACGTCTTCGTCTTCGTCGCCTTCATGTGGCCCTTCAATCAGCTGTCAAATGAAAATGTCAAAATATCAAAAGTGAAAAAGGCAAAGTAAACTTAGGCCCGGTCCGGGACCCGAGCCGGAGACCCATTATTGTATTTCTTAGCCTTTTAAGAGGTTGTTGTTGCTGTTGTTGTTGTTGTTGTTTGTACGCTGTCGCTCGGTCCGTTGATTCGTTAGTTTCGTTAGTTCGTCATGCAATCAGTCCGTCATCCACTCAGTGCGTCAGTCCGTCAGTTGGAATCGACAATGATGTTTGCTTCTAAGTGGCCCTAAAACACAAAACTCAACTGAAACTGAAGAAAAAACCAAAAAAAAACAAGTAAGAAGGCTCTAGTCGAGACTGCTCGACTAGGAGATACCCTGAACCCTCCAAGCTGATATTCTAATCATTCTGCACTTCTTTTATACACACATACATACACATGCCTCCACATGCATAAGCTCGCGCTCTGCTAACTGCGCAGTAAGCAGCGACTGCGCTTGGGCTGCGCAGCAGTGTGGGCAATACTATGAGATTTTATTTGTTGAATAATTTCGTTTGTAGACGTATGATCTTATTGAAACTTTCAGAATGTAATCAAAATGTATAAATGTGTGTACATTCCGAAGCACAAGTCTCTAGTATTTGAAATACGTTTTTTACAAATTGGGGTCGAAGGGGGCGTGGTATCCAAAACCTGTAAATTACAAAATGTGTGTAATCGTCAATTGCATATACACAGTAAATCTGAAGTCTCTATCTCTAATAGTGTTCAAATTAGGCTGAAAAAACAATATACATTTATCGATTATCCTCGATAAAAAAGATATCGAATGAGTTATCGAAAAAATATGATAAACTCGTACTGCGTATGGTATACACGAGTCTACATATAAAATTTCAGCTCTCTAGCTCTTGTAACTTCTGAGATCGACGCACTCATACGGACGGACGGACGGACGGACGGACAGACGGACAGGGCTATATCGACTCAGCTCATCGCCCTGATCAAGAATATATATACTTTATGGGGTCTGCCACGCCTCCTTCTGCCTGTTACATACTTTTTCACAAAACCATTATACCCTGATTTCCCATTTTCAATGGGTTCAGGGTATAAAAAAAAAACTACAACAAAAAGACAAACAACAACAACAAATATCGAAAATCTAAAATAAAACTCAAAATGCATACAGACCGTAAAAGAAAAGGAATAAACAAAGACTGAAGCACTACAGAAAATATACATATGTACATAGATATAAGTATAAATAGAGCTGTGTATATGTTTTCGAAGCCCATTGGGCATAACAAGTTAAACACTAAGATCTGGTCGGAACAGAAACCAGCGAAATATCATATACATATAGATCAAAATTCATAATTCAATCAAATTTAATTGCTGACTATTATAATTTATTATAATACTATTTGATTAAAGAGATTTATTTATAAAAATTCATATTTCCAGCTTGTATAGTTGCTTCAGTTAGTTCAGATAGAAGAAGATTCACATACAAATATAAAATGAACCCTCTCAAAAAGAACAAAAAACAAAATTAATATTTATAGTTCTTAAAGTTCCTGAGTTCAGATAGTTAGAATATAAAAGACAAAACTCTTCTGTTTTATTTAATATATCCTATAAAACATATACATATACATGTATATGTCTGTTTGCCTTTAGAATTTATTTTTAAAATAATAATAATAATAATAATCCATTCATCCATAACTAGATTTCCCATTTTCCCTGAATAAAAACATAATTTAATTTAACCAAATGTTCGGGCAACCAAACCTATCAAATATGTTAATTTTATTGCATCAACTTACAGACAAAGTATTAACTTATAAATCATACCAAGAAAATTGCCTGAAGTTTGTTTTCTTGTTTTTCACAAGAAAACAAAAAATTAATCAAGTGAAAAGCCAGGAAATGTTGCTGGAGGCAAATCAAATTGGAAGCAAAGGTAAAAAACTAGTTTCATCTCTTTTAAGGTGTGACAAAAAACAAAAGAAAAGAAAAGCAAGCAAAAAGGGGATGGCGAAGTGGGAGGAGCAGGAGGTAAAGGAGCTGAAGAAGAAGAAGACAACGACGAGAACAACGTCGGGACCAAACAATTCGAATTGGTTATGAACACGTTTGACATTTGACGCCTCAGATCGAGTTTGGCATTGCAAATGGATTGCCACAGTTGTTGCACTGACAATAACAAGGCGTTGACTTGGCAGATACGACTAGCAAATACCCTGTAATATAATAATTAATTATGTTTTATATATTATAATACATACTTTCATTAGTTTAAAATCTTAAGCAGTTGTTGCTTGCACATTGAAGAGCCTCAAGAGTGAAGTGTTAAACTATTAAATACCCTGTAATGTACACATATGTAATTTATATTTAAACAATGATTTAATGCCCTCAGTATCTGATATGCTATGTTAAAATAATTGTTGAATTAACAGATTGAAGATGTAAAGGGTTCGACTAGCTAATACCCTGTTCATTTTTATTATTATTTCGTGTTTTTAAATAAATTAAAATAATAAAACATAAATATATATAGAATTCTACAATATTTAAATTAATATTTATGTAGTAAATTTTTATTTTTTTTTTTATTTATTATTTAAAAAATTATAATAATAATATATATCAAAATTTTAATACTTTTTGAATAAATTTGTCAATTCTAAAATATTAGATAAAGATTAAAAATTAAAGATTAAAATTAACATTAAGCAAGCTTAACTCTTTATCCCATTACAGGGTATCAGGGTATCCTTTATGATATGTGAAATTTCAGCGCAGGAGTCGAGGAGCTGCGTTTTTATTTATATTTTTTTTTAAGAGTTGGGGCTGTAGGTGCGCACTGAGAGGCGCTTTTTGACGTTTCGCTTCGCTTTATGGGGCTCAGTCGTCGCCCATTTTATATGGCTCTTCCTTAATTTTGTACACCTTTTCTCTATGGCTTTTATTTTATTTATTTATATTTTTTTTTTTTACTTTTTTTGATTAGGCAGCGTCACAAATCAATAGAGAATTGAGAAACGCACGAATGAGCTAACGCACACAAGATACCATAAAAATACGTGAGTGTATAGGTGTGTATAGGTGTATAAAAAGGTGTGAGTGTGTGTGTGTGTGTGTGTGTCATTGTATATGTAATGCCATTTATGGGCTGAAGCATTGTACTAACAATATTTTCGGGTCTGGCGACTGTTTGTTATTTTCTTGCTGCTTCTTGTATATTTTTTTTTTTTATCACAATTTGGTTTTATTTTTCTTGATTTTTTCATTTTTTATTTATGAGTGTGTGTGTGTGTGTGTGTGTGTGTGTGGGTGTTGCTCGTGCGCTTAACGGGTTTTCATGGCTTTAACGGTTACTGCTCTTTTACGACTTTTATTATTATTATTAATGCATGTATTTTCCATTTTCGGCTTATGATCTATTGTTAACGCTAGCCGCAGAAACCACAAAATGACAACAACAAATCCGAAATTGGTTTCGATTTTGTATTCAACTTTGAAAATTTATGCGTATCGTATCGAAACGATAATCAAATTTGTTGCTTCATGTGTTAGATAACTCCCCCGAGAGCATATCAAATGTCAATTTTCAATTTATATATAGAGTTATGAAAAAAACAACAACAACAAAAAAAGAAACAATTTAATATTTAAAGTTAACTTCAATATAGAGTTGTAAAAAAACAAAAAAAAAAAAGAAACAATTTAATATTTAAA
>JAWNOM010000463.1:0-33045 GCA_035045965.1 Drosophila aldrichi
CAACACACAAAATGTTTAACCTGATTTTCCCTTTTAGCATCTATCGCAACTCTATAACTCATCATGTCGTGCCTTTTTCCACCGTTCCGTGCCATTCTCAGCTCTCATCCACTCATCTCGACCCTTACTCGCTAGTTATTTCAATCAAAACAGTTCTCGAATTCAAGTTGGAAAACTGTCGACCAAAAGCTTTCACACTTCTGCCTTTTTCAATATCGGCTCGATTGGCTAGTTGTAGAAGCGTTTAGATTTGAGGGCTCGTTGAGCTATAAACTGCATATGACCAAAAATCAATTAGTGCGGCTATGCAGCAAATACACTTGAACAAAAATGCGCTACTTTCTCATGTTTTTATTTTGTTTGGCAATCGTTAAACGAGTTTCTCTCACTTTTTGTTGTTCTCTTCTAATTCGTTTGTTGGGCATTTAAAAACGGCGCACAAAAGTTAGCAACAATTTTTGTTTCTGTATTTTATTTTATTTTTATTTATTTATTTTATTTATTTTATTTTTTTAATAAATTCATTTTATTTTGAAGCGAGAGCAGCTCGAGCCGTGGCTAGACGCTGTCGCTGTCTCATGTTTGATTTATGTGTGTGCGTGCGTGAGTGCATGTGCTTTTGTTTAATATGTATGTATGTATATGTATGTACATACATATCAACATACGAACATATGTATATGTATGTATGCAAATGCAGTATGCATATGAGCTGAGTGCGATTGCTTCTGCTTTTGTTTCTTTCTTTGTTTCTTTTTTACGACTTTCATTTGCGGAAGTACTGTTTGCCTGCTGAATATTTTTGTATCCACTAGCGCTTGCTTCTTGTAGCTGCTTTTGTTGTCGTTTTCATTTGGTTTTTTTTTTTTTTGTGCAACTTATTTGCATTGTCCAGCTGCCGTTATGTCACACAGTTCACAGTTTAACGTTCAACGTTTAATAAAGTTTGATTTTGTTTTTTTTTTTTTTGTAGTTTTTCTCACTGTGCAGCTGCGATATGATTGATTGGCAGCCAAAAGCCAAATAATGGTGAGTATCAGCTGTGTGTGTCGCGTGTGTGTGTGTGTATAAATGGCCAGTCTGCCTTTGGGCATTGGCCGGTGCATTCGTACCCTTATCATTCTCGCGCCCCGTGTGCGTATCTGTACAGCTGGACGGAGAGCTGATGAGGGCTCGTATACAAGTCAACTAAATACATCGACAACTGACACGACAACGATCAGCCCAATGCACTGCAGATTCTATCAATAAATGAATTGTAAATGAATATATTCGTGACAATGCAACAGGGTGAATAAAACTGACGTGGCATAAAAATCATCTAAAAAAAAATCAATAAAAAATTTGTTAATGTTCAAATACAAACAACATTGCTTGCAGGCTCTAAGGGTAAAAAAAAAAAATAAAATAAAAAAATCAACAACAAATGTCTGCAAAACATTTACAAATTAGCTGCAGGCCAATGCACACAATGCAAAATGTGAAAATTGTGCTGTGAAAAGCAAATGAAAGTGTGCTAGGTGTGTGTGTGTGTGTGTGAAGCAGTGTGAATTACAAATTGAACATATAGAAATACAGAACATACACACACACACACATACATATATATATATAAATTTATATATATTTAACGTGCTGAGCAGTTGAAACATTTGCATTAAATGCATTTACCAAAAATTTAATTAATTGCTTTACAGCAACAACAAGGCAAAGGGACAACAACAACAACAACAACAACAACAGCAACAACGACAACAGCAATTGCCACACTCGACGCAAGTATTTATGTAATTTATAATTAAAAAATACCGCAGGTGCAGAGCATATATTAATAAATGCGCTTAAATAAATTAATATACATTGAATATATACATATATACATATACATATATATTCACATACAATATTATTGCCGGCAACATAATTAAAAAATGATTCATAAATTTACCGAATATTTACATACATATTTATAGCATATTTCTATTTATGTAATTTTAGTTAACTATTTAATTGTTATTGTTCACAAATATGTAAATTATTTATATTAAAATTTTTGCAAATAAATGAGCTGTGCTGCACAATAATTTTGGTGTGTTTTTAGTAAGCATGTTAACATGGAGTTAACATATATGTATGTGTTAAGAAGACGGCTTAAGCGGCAAGGCTTTGCAAAAATAATGTTTAGCAAATGGGTCAGACTCGATTTAAAATCCTTTCTGAATAAAGGGGATGGATTTTGATTAATTAAATGTGCTGTAAGAGTATACAATTTAATGTACAAATACTCCACCTAATGCAAAAAAATAATTTTTAAAAAATAAACAAACATAATGTTAAGCGAACTGTTGAAAAAGATTTAAATCTACTACTTAAACTACTTAACTACTTAAATAGCAACGCATTTAATCTATTAATGTGTATAACATTTGTAAAGTGTAACTCTCGATATGAATATTTTAGTATTTTTTATAAATTTATTTTATTTTTTTTATTACATTTATTTAGTTTTAATTAATTTTATTCTATTAATTTTTTTAATTTTATTTATTAAATTTTTTATTTTATATTTTTTTTTTATTTTTTTTTATTTTATTTATTTTTTTTATATTTTATTTATTTTTTAAATTTTATTTATTTTTTTTATATTTTGTTTATTTATTTTGTTTTATTTTATTTATTTATTTTTATTTTTTTTGCGATACTATATACATGTATATTTTGTTATACAATTACTGAAATTCTTTTAAAATATAATAATAATATAATTTATTACGCTTCACTTGCGTCTATTCTTATGAGAATATTGCAAGAGCTATAAATATTTTCATATGCAAAAGGAACGCTAGACTATCAAGATATAGCTGTGTATAAGGATATAAATATATATGTAAATAGATATAAATTAGTATATAAAGATTGAAATATATATATATCATAGATTTAAAAATATATATGTAGATTCCGATATTATATGCATCAGCATTAGATTTGTTATAGTTAAAACTGTAAAGAATCTGTTTTCTTATGAGCCATTCAATGCAAGTTGATTCTTACCTCAGTTACCTCAAAGCTGTGAGAACTAATCACTGTTTATTCTATTTGCCAGCTGTTTGTCAATATCCCTTTAAACTATTCATATGCCACAAAGTCAATTCCTCATTCCACAGTCAATGCCGCATGCCGCAACAATTAAGTAAATTGTTCCGTAACCAAAGCAGTGAGTGGCATTTAAGCTGCTTAATAAATTTGTATAGTATCTAAAATATATTAATTAAGCAGCAGCTCAAAAGCAAACTCAAAGAGTTATCGACCTCACACACACACACACACACACACGCACACAGAGACATAATAGCTGGGAGTGTTGCGTAATGAGCTATCGCGAGTGCTATCAAAATGTGTTGTTGAATCATCAAGAAGCAGCATCCACAGCAGCTGGCAGAGCTGATGATGATGATGATGATGATGATGGGGCGGGTAATTAAGTCACCAAGCGTCGCTGCCAGCAAATTCATTGAGTTAATCTATCAACGCACAGCGCCGAGTGCCAACGCCTCTGTCTCCCCCTCTGTCTCCGTCTCCTTCAGTGTCTCCTCGCAGCAGCAACTACTGCCCCATTTGCCTCCTGCACATATCATTCGCTTTAATTACTTGGCCGTGCGGCAAAAACCGGGCACAAACAATTCCCTGTGGCGACATTGGCACAGCGCATTGCGGGGAGAGGGGAGCCAGCTGCCTGGGAGGTGCTTTAATAAACAAACCATTGGCACTTAAGAAATAAGCAATACACATTTAATGTCCAACGGCCAGGCAATCAGCGAACAGCTGGAATTATTGCAGTAAACCAGTAGATAGAGCCAGAGGAAGAGCGTGGCGGTGGAGGAGGAGAGGGGGAGAGAGTAAAATAAGCTGAGGTAGTTGAGAGACTTGAGGCCAAGCAGCGGCAAAAAACAATCCGACATTCATTTATTATTTAATACGAAAACGCAATTCGTGCATTCACCTGGAAACCATCAACAAACGTCACCAGCGGGAATACGCAGAGCCAGCAGCCGGCAGCGAGCAGCGAGCAGCGTGAATGGCCAGAATGCAGGACACGCAGACAGTGGGAAGCCCGTGAGAATCGGCATACAGACAAACAAACAAATACACACACACACACACACACACACACACAGCCACAGAGGCAGACGCACGCACAACAAATATTTGGCGTTGTCCTGCGAGCTAAAGTTGCTTTGTCCTCCAACTTGTGCTCCTGCTCCTGCTCCTGCTGCTGCTCCTGCTGCTGTCCTTGTTCGTCGTTCCGGTTACTTCGAGTTGTTGCTGCTGGCGGCGTACGCAGCCAAGCATAACGGTAAACCAAGCTGACGTTAACTGCCAAGGCGATAAAGCAGGCACACACACACACACACACACACAAGCACACGCAGACACACCTACACACAAATGAAATTCAAGCAAATTGAAATTTTATTTCAGCAAATGTCTTGCTCTTTATACTCCCACAACGGCCCCTGTTCTCGGCCACTTTGCCACACCCCTCCCAGCCTCCGTGCTGGCTAGCTCTCTAGCCTTTTCAGCTGCTTTTGTGTGTGTGTGTGTGTGGGGGGGGCATGGCAGTGGCGAGTCACTCTGTTATCTGGCTGTTATCAGTGGCAAACGTTTTAGTTGTGCGATTTGTTGCACTTTTCAATTTAGATAAATTAAAAACAATGCCACAGCCAAAAGTTGCGGCACTTGTGGCATCCACAAACTTTGAACCTCAACTCTGTTGGCCCCGAAGATATTCACCTTGGAGGGCGATGCCAACACTTTGGCCAACTTGCAATCGCCTGGGTATTGTCTGTCTATGTGTGTGTGTCTGTGTGTGTGCCGTTTCACACCTTTCAGCCCAGCTCCGTTTTCTCGATTCGCTGCTCTTTTGTTTATTGCTGCAGCACAGCGCAACAACCTGCGCTCTGCTGGGAGCTACGTCTGTTGCATGCAGCATACGTACAATCGATGTGCCATCGATGCGCCACCAATTCAAGTGGAAAACAAAAATCGAAAAAGAAATACAAAGAATTTCTGTTGATCTCGCACTATATATGCAGCAGGTGTAATACTCTAGCTGAATGCGCAGAGAGTTACAGTTAATTGCTGGAGATATAGTATATTAGTGGTATTTAAAATTGATAGAAATTTGATAATAAATTCAGCATTAAATTAAGATCACTGACTCAGGCTGCAAGTAATTCGTTTAACGTAAGTCGCTATCGAAGACAACTCATCTTTTTTCGTGAAGTAGTTTTCTTAAATCTTTGATTCAGTTTCTAACTTTGATTATTTTTTAGTTGAATCATGCCTCTAACTCTATTTTGTTCTATATTTAAAACTGTGAGCTTAAGACTATAGATCTTTTATCTCTGGATGGTCCTCTTTTTCTGCTCTACTTCTAGAATTTCATTCAGTTCAATCGATCATGGAAAAGAATTTGTCTTTTCCTTTGATTTTAAGACTAAAGATCTTTCATCTACGGTTGATTCTCCCTCTCACTATTCTACTTCTAGAATTTCATTCAGTTCAATCAATCAGGACGGAATTTGTCTTTTCTCGCTCTGACATTATACTCTTTATCTCTCTCTGTTTTCCTCTTTGCTGTCTTTCTCTTTGTAACTCTCTTTATGCTCACCTCCACACATGTCTGTTAAGTATTCAATATATTCTTCAAGATTTCACTAAGAACGGTTAACCCAATGTCATCCCGCTAATCAGTCACATCTATAATAGGATGCACTTTATCTTTCGCTCTCTTTCTCTCGCTGTTTGCTTGTCTCTTTCCTTATCACATTTCTTCATTCCCAGCTTCTTTTAAACCGACAAGTTTGATGCTTACAACTCGAACATATTCACTAAGCTAAGACCTCACCAGGAAAGATAATCCAAGTCTTGCCCTGCTCAACATCATCATCATCATTCTCTTTCTCTTTCTCTCCCACTGTGTCTGTAACTTCCTCTCTCACTCGATATATATTATTTCCGTCTTATTTGAAGCCGAACATATTTCATGGCACATTTATAGTACCCAAATGATAAAAGACAAAAGGTGCAGCAGCATTGGCAATTCTCAATTGGGAGTTGAGACTTACAGCTTGGGGCATGGAGCGTGAAGCAGCATATGACACCTCTGTGGCAGCGAACGTGTTGTTGCTCCCTCCGTCTGGCAATTGAAAGTGCTGTCTTGACAGCGCCACTAAAGGACAGATACAAATCGAAAGAGAGGAAGCTCATATGCCGGCTCAGGTGTTGCTGGCGAGCGTTTAGCCAGGCTTAATCGATGGCGCCTGCATTGGAGGTGCTGCTAAGGTGGGCACTGAGCTTACACGAGTAACTTGGCCATAATGAACTTGGCCCGCAGCCAGTCGCTGGTGGCAGCGAGGCTCGTTGCACTTGCTGCTGCACGGACAAAGCCATTGAATATTTATGGCGCTGCCAGCGCAGATTATGCGGCTAAAACTTAAGCAGGTTGCCACGGTTGTTTGAGACTGACTTCGTTGCGGGCCCAAAATGCAATTTGGTTTATGAAGTGAGCGCCAAAAAGGCCGCGACACGAGCCAAGATTGCGATTACGTAGACCGCAAACGCGACAGAGATTTGCGCACGGTAAAATGAACTTGGCAGTTGCTGCCACGCAAACACAAACAACACACAGACACAGACACAGGCACAGACACAGACACAAACTGGGGCACGTTGCAGGTGGCAAGTTCAAACAACACTTTCAGCAGCTAATTTTCTATTAAGTTTTGCAGCTTTGCGCAGTTGGCGAAAAAGCTGTCACGACTTTGCCGCAAAAAAAAAAAAAAAAGAAAGAAGGAAAACAGAAAAACCAAAAATGAAAATGAAATAAAAAAAAATTTGCAACTTACTCCGCATTTGGCAAACAAACACATAAACTTGCAACCAAAATCGCGAATTAAGTTTCAACAAAGAAAATCCATAAAATATGCACACAGACACCATTTGAAAATGATTTTTGCATAAAGTTTTGAGCACGCTTTTCGTGGACTTTGCCATTTGATTTCCTCTGCTGCGTTGGCTTTTAAATTAAGGTCAAACTTAGTTTGCCAAATATCTTAAATATTATTATATTCGAATGAGTGCGGGAAGTCAGTTGAGAAGTCAACAGAAACGGAACCACTTCAAGATAATTTGTATACAAATTTGTAAGCTAGCCAAGTTAACAGAAGTGAGATGTCTTTTGATGTTAACTTGACATGTGTTTAACAGAGTTGTCTTATAGATAACAGTTAACAGAATTTTTACCCATTCATCTCTTTATCATCATTTAATTACTATATGATATCTTAACAGAGCTGTCACTGTTAGCTAACACTGTGAGGTTACATATTAACATATTGTTTTATGCCTATTTTCTGTTAAATAAATATATTAAATAAGTCTGTTGAACGATCAAACGAAATGGAATTTCAATTTCAAGCTTATTTTTATGTAAATTTGTAAGCTCGCTGAGTTAATAGAAATGGAACTTCTTCTGATGTTAACTTGGCAATTGTTTAACAGAGTTGTCTTACATTCGATGTTATCCCAGATCTTTATTTATCTGACAGTTAACAGAATTTTTACTCGATTATCTCTTTAACATTATTTAATTACTATATGATGTCTGAACAGAGTTTTCTCTGTTAGCTAACGCTGTTAAGTTATGTTAACATAGCTAAAATTGCTTCATGCCTATTTTATATAGAGTTGACTGAGTTAATTTGATGAGTATATATGATTAGCTGTTTGGAATATTCAATTTGTATTTTTTGTTATTCACATAATGTCCTCTAATATCTATACATATATTTATTTTTCGTATTTTTGTCATTTTATGTGGCTGCCGTAATTTGCTTTATTTCGATCTGCATTAAATACATGATATGCTTAATTGTTTTTGCGGCTGACCACACAATGAAAAATATATATATAGAAATATGAAGCTGCGCACACAGTGAATGCATCATAATGTTCATAATATGTATATATGTATAATAATATACTCATTAAATATCATGCAGTTCAGAGTTTGATTGACTCTGAGCTATTTATATTATATATTTATATTTAACTGAATTTTCAAATTAAATTTCAATATATAAAATTGCCTTTTTGTTGGCATACATTGAGTTAAAACTGTAGTATGTTGAGCTGCAAGGGAAAAGATATGTGAGAGCTGCTCATGTTACTTAACAGCTGTACAAAATCTCAGCTGTGACAAAGCTAAGCCCATAGCATCTCTCTGTCAACATAATCGCAGTGGAATCATATTACTCGCTGGCAGTTGATGCCAGTTTAAAGCTGTGCTAATTATAATTAAGACAATTAATTACGCAGATTTCTTTTTATTTATATTTACATTTGGATACGTATTTGCTTTGACGCTGTAAAAAAGAGCGCAAAGCAATTGGTTGGATAGAAGCCAAAGCTTGACGAAAACTTTAGACATGGACTAAGGGTGTGTGTGTGTGCGTGCGTGTGTGTGTGTCTGTGTGTGTGTGGCAGGCGGCATTTGCAAGGCAAATATTTATAAACTAACACATGCAAACACGCACACACACGCACGCACACACACGCATGCTGGCAAGCAGACAAAGGAATCTTCAGGAGCTGCCAACAGCGACACGCACTTGACTTTCGAAACTCACTTGAAATCCTGTTGAGCGTTGAGAGTTAAGAGACTTGGCTTGAGTTCAGTTGAGTTGAGTTTTTCGCTGCCTGTCTCTCTGTCTCTCTGTCTCTCTGTCCGTCCGTCCCTCTGTCTGTTTATCTGTTTGTTTGTTCGCTTGTTTGTTTGTGCTGCTAAAGTTTCGCCTAGCTGCCTGCCTGCCACAATCTCATGATGTTGCACATTTGACTGCCCCGCCCTGCTCTACCTCTGCCTCCGACGCAGAAGCTGTTTTCATTAGATTTCTCTCTGCAAATAATGCTTAAATGGAGAGGCACACATACATAAAAAAAAAAAGACTGAGCTTAGCTGGCGTTCAAATGAGCAAAATGCATTTGAAGCGGAAACGCTACGCCACAGGCCAGAGTAACCCCACTCACCTGAGTGTGTGTGTGTGTGTGTGTGTGTGTGTGTCCGTGTGTGTGTGACTGTGTGTGTGTCAGTACATCCTGGTCTTGTGGGTAGGTTGCATCTCCCTCGTTTTCTGCATTGACCCCAAAAAATGTCTAGCCATCCGGCTTGCGCGACTCGACATGCACTCATTCACTCATTCATTCACTTCATTTACCGAGTTACGCACACGCACACACACTCACCAATGCGATTGTGAATGTGATTGTGAATGCGAGTCGTGTGGGCTGCCTGGCTGGCCCCTGTTGATGACATCAATTTGCGTAAATTGTGCTAGGAAAACGTTGCCGGAAACTGGCAGACTAATGGAGCGGAAGTTTTTCCAAAGCATTCAAATGACTGCCACACACACACACACACATGCCACGCCCTCGCCGCTGCCCCTTAACCCTTGCCAGCTGCTGCTGCGTCAACTAGATATCCTGGCTGGCAGCCTCAGTCACTCAGTCAGTCAGTCAGCCATTGCAGCTGTTGGCCACTTTTTGAAGTGCATTCAAACAGCATTCAGATGAGCTGCCATACACTGTCTCTCTCTCTCTTCCTCTCTCTCTCGCTCACTGTTATTGTTGACTGTCCTGGCTGACTGTTATTTAGCAGCGCTGCTAATGAAGCCTGCTGTTGCCAGCAATTAGACAACGCAGCTCAACTTTAATGCAATTGTCTCGCTTGCGCTTAATCTCTCTCTCTCTCTCTCTCTCTCTCTCTCTTTTGGTTTCTCTACTTCTCTGTTACGCTTAATTTGTTGTGAACGCTGTAAAATTAAACTTGTCTGTTGTGCATTTAAAATGTCAGCAAAACTTAAACCGCCCACTCAGACGCTCGGCTCTCGGCTCACGGCTCACGGCTCACGGTTTGCCTGATCTGGCTGCAGTCCCAATTGTTGGCAACGGCCCCGCATGCAAACCGAAAATTTTATCAGCATCAGCATGAAAATGTCGCCGCATATTAACCTGTCATCCATCACTTTTGATACTTTAGCATTGTCGCGTTTCAGCTACCTGGCCGGTTGGGCGGTGGGTCATGGGCGTGGCACTGTGTGGGCATGTTGTGTGACACTGTTAACCCGCTGCTACTGCTCCTGCTGCTGCTCCTGCTGCTGTTGTCTCCGTTTCCATGTCACGCAGCAAAAAGGGTCAATTCCGTTGCACGACACACAAAAGGATAACGAGCGCAATATGAGTTGGCATTATAATACAACAACGCATACAACAACAACAGCAACAATGTTGAATGACAGCGCAGAACACAAAGAGAAAATAAAATGGCGTCGACGTTGCTGCTGTTGACGCAGTTGCTGCTGCTGTTGTTGCTGCTGTTGTTACAGCAGCATCTGACGATAGAAATGCCAATGACGCTGATGGCATAGCTGCTGCTCCTGCTCTTGCTCCTGCTGCTCCTGCTGCTGCTGACGCTGATCCCCGAGCAACAAGAGCAGAAAAAAGGTAGAGCATACAAACATCAAGGTTTCAGTTTACAGTTTCAGTATTTTACTCAATTTTATTCAATAAACAGTTTACACTTCATTTGATTACCGTGAGCAAAGTGCTGCAAGCAGTTTTAAGGCACATAACATTAGATGAACGTTGAACGTTGTAAGCGGATAACAGAGTGTTAACATGACTGAGAAGCACACTGCAGTGCAGTATAGAGGGATTAAGGAAACACTTATGACAGCTCGAATAGTTGAGCAAATTGTTGTTGAGCTGAGAAAGTTAAAGAAAGTATTTAAATGGCAGAGAATGTGAGTCGAGCAAAGTTCCGTAAGAATTGCCAGCTGTAAGCGGATAACAGAGAGTTAATTTAGGGATAGCAAAACGTGTTAAATATGGATAAGGAAAGCTGATATTACAGTTGCAATAACAGAAAATGTCACAGAGTTGGGTTACAGTAGGCAAAAAGATATTGGATAAGGAAATATGGATATGGAAAGCTGATATTGCAGTTCCAATAACAGAAAATGTCAGAGAGTTGGGTTAAAGTAGGCAAAAGGTGTTGAATACGGGTAAGGAAAGTTGATATTACAATTCTAATAACAGAGCTTTAACATAAAGGAGCTCATGATTGAGTCTATAGCATTAACCAGTAGAAAACTCTGAATATTCACTCTAATATGGATTCATTTCTATATCTACAACAACTTTAAAAGTAATTGAAACCTTAACTCAACTTCGTGCTGCAGCTCTTGAACACTTGGCTTAAAGTCAAGTGGCAATTCTTTGCTAACATTAAATCGTAATATGTTTGCTTTATGATTTACCTACTAGACACTTTTCTCTCTCTCTCTCTATCTCTCTCTCTCTCTCTCTCTTTCTCTCTCTGTATGCAATCTTATGCATATTTTATATTGTGTTGTTGTGGCTATATAAAAAATAGACGATTCACTTGATAAATATATGCACATTCACATATTTTACACTCTCTTCTATATACATATATATATATTTTTTTTCTGCTCTTTGCGAGCTTTGCTGGCATCGTATACAAGTACCGTTGCGTTTACACCAAACTACATAACAAATTCGCTTTTGGACCAACAGGAATGTGGGTGAGCGGGGAGCGCTAGGCTATACTGTGAGTCGATATGGGTATTGCCTTTAAAATAGCACACACTGCTGCCCCCGCTGCCCACGCCCCTTGGTTGCCTTAGACCCAAGCTGTGGCTTAACCGTTGATGCGGTTCGAGATAACTTTGGCATAGCTAAAGGCCAAGTTTAGAGCCTGACTGTGAGTGTGTGTGTGTGTGTGTGAGCTATGCTGATGGCGCATCAGTTTTGCCAGCATATATGTATATGCATGAGTGAGTGTGTGTGTGTGTGTGTGTGTGTGTGTGTTTTTATGACTAAAATTGTAAATTATGTCAACTGGCCACGACCCACAGAGCTCGTTATAGTTGGAGTGCGATATCCACACTTACACTCACACACACACATACACACACAGATAGACTCACAGCGCGACATAGGTCTAGTCTAACAGCTACACGAAGCTAATGAAAATTTATTGATAATAAATTTAATATGTTTTGCGGCTGCGTGTTTTATGTGCATGTGCATACACAGACACACACACACACATACATAGGCAAATATATATATGTATAAAGTATTCATAGATATATCCTTGGAGTTTTGCATTTGCCATGTAATCGACACTCGCATCGCAATGGGGCTTCAGTTGCTGTTGGGTTTTTGGGTCTTCGGGCTTTTGGTTTTTGGTTTTTGGGTCTCTGGCAACTAGTCATAATTAATTTATTGTAATTAAATGATAACGGGCTAGCGTGTAGTTGAATTTTATTGCCCCGAGGCTGTCGCGGCTGCCGTTGCACTGTTGCAATATGATCTGTGTCACTTGCGTATTGTTTGCCTCTTCTTCTTCATTTTCTATTTTTACAGAGCTGAGCAATTGAAGCCTTGCTGCTGCGCCCTGCCTTGCCCTCCACGCCTCCTCCTGCTCCTCCTCCTCGCTCAGTCAGCTAGGCTCTGTTGACATTTCATTGAGTCTCAAGCTCAAACTTCATTATGTCCTGCAGCGTCTGGCGCCAGCGAGGGAAGCTCATGTCGTGCCAGGATGTTGCCACAGTTCGCCCCCCCACACAGCCATGTGCGTGCCTTCTTCATATACTTTATCTTGCTGTGAATGTAGGTAGGTGTGTGTGTGTGCGAGTGTGTGTGTGTGTGTGACTTTGTCTAAGTTTGTTTGCATAACCTATTTGTATAAATATTTTGCCTTTTGCTTCGCTCTGTTGCTCAACTTATTTGCACGTCTCCAACGCCAGCGGCAAAGACAACGCCTTCCTTCGCCCCTTTTACCAACTTCTGCTTTCTTGATGGCCTGCTTGTTGCTCTACACTTCTCTCTCTCTCTCTCTCTCGTGGCAGTGTCGCTGCTGCGGCAGGCTGTTTCTCTGTTTTGTAGGTGATAACAATGTTTGTCTTTATTTCAGCAGCAAAAACTTTACTCTTAACATTTTCACTTAAACTTGCTCAACAAATTTGGTTTATTATTATATATTTTATAGTTTGGCACGTGTGTGTGTTCGTGTGTGTGTGTAGGTGTGTGCTGTGGCATTTTTGCTGCTGCTCTCGGCAGTTTCGGTGGATCAAAAAATGAGCAAGTAAAACGAGTTAAATTCTTCATGACGAAATTTAACTACACTTGTCGAAAATGAAAAATTAATTTGTAACTCAGCTGCTGTATACGAAAAGTAAGTTAAGAAATAGTTTGAGTCCTTTAATCAATAAGTACATATATACAAAAAAGGATCCTGATCCTGAAGATTGGGAGAATACTTATAGTTATGGAATCCTCAAAATCCTTGAATGCCAATCGATAGCTGAGTTGCTCACGAGCTCAAAATGGTATCTCCTTACAGGATCGTCAAGGATATGACTGAGTTAAGGCTATGCAAAGAATATCCTGATATAGAAAATAAGCTCTAACTTGGTCATATCCTTGCAAATTTTGATAAGACTCGATGCGTTGACATCGGAAGGACCAAATACATCGATTTACATCAAAATATTGGGGGGTCATCTAAGGAACAAAGGACATTCATGGTAGATCAAATCGACAAAACTCAGCCGCATCCTTGCAGATCCTGGCGTGTGACATCTCACATAGTGCATAATGTCAAGGAGTACAAATTAGCCAAACGACATACAGATCGTACTTTTATTGTACAAGTTATACAAGATTTCTTCTGGTATAAGCATTGGGACGGAAATTTTCCAAGTCCTTGGTTCTTAGATAACATACTAATCCTTTGCAGGCAAACATTGGCGCTACTCCTTGTGAGTCTAAAACATCAATTACTTTCGTCCTGCGTAAGGATATAGCTGAATAGGAGCTATTTTTCTAAAAGATTTTTTTCTTACCTGCAGTCTGCAGCGAACAAAAATGCTTTAATAAATCAAAAATAAAACAAAAATACAAAAAATGCACATCCCAAAAGTATGCAGGAAAAACTTGCAAATTTGTGTATGGTTGGTGAATAAATAAGCTGCCGCCTGAAAGTATGCAATAAAATTTAAATGAACTGCAATTGACGATCGTTTTAAACGTAATTTTGATATTTATTTTTTTTTTTTTTGTTTCAGTTAAAATATGTAGTTAAAAATGAATTGAAAGATATGATTTTTTTTTAAATGTATTTATATTTATTTAAATAAATTTCATTACTTCTCCTCCAACACAAAGCGAATTCTCCGAGTTCCTCACGTCTAAGTTTTTAAGGCATTACTCCACCATATCCTTTCGCAGGACGAAAGAAAATGATGCGTTAGGATCGTGTGAGCCATTCGCATTGATCCCCATCAAAATATTGGGGGGTTATCTAAGAGTCCAGGACTTGAAATGCCGAGCGGCCTCGGCAGCTAAGGAAATCACCCAAAACACGCTAAAACGCCAATATCTCGTTAACCGCCAGGACGATTTTAATGTTCTTTGGCCAGTTGGTAATCCTGGTGACCCCATTTAGTGTGCTGTCAAATTTGCCAGGATACGCAAGGATACGGCTGAGCTAGAGGCAGTTTTCTCTGCACAAAAAAGTCCCTATTTATCCGTTGTTAAAAGTACTTTCGTCCTTCTACTTTCATATTCGTCATCCGTGGCCTAAGGACTTTCTATGGTAAAAAATACAAGCTGCTAGTCCTTCAAATAGCCAAATTAAGGTGGCAGTTGGCCATTTTTCGACCAAACCCCTTGCAAAAATTTGGGATAAAATTTTTTATGGAATCCTCAAAATCCTTGAATGCCAATCGATAGCTGAGTTGCTCACGAGCTCAAAATGGTATGTCCTTACAGGATCGTCAAGGATATGACTGAGTTATGGCTATGTAAAGAATATCCTGATATAGAAAATAAGCTCTAACTTGGTCATATCCTTGCAAATTTTGATAAGACTCGATGCGTTGACATCGGATGGACCAAATACATCGATTTACATCAAAATATTGGGGGGTCATCTAAGGATCAAAGGACATTCATGGTAGATCAAATCGACAAAACTCAGCCGCATCCTTGCAGATCCTGGCGTGTGACATCTCACATAGTGCATAATGTCAAGGAGTACAAATAAGCCAAAGGACATACAGATCGTACTTTTATTGTACAAGTTATACAAGATTTCTTCTGGTATAAGCATTGGGACGGAAATTTTCCAAGTCCTTGGTTCTTAGATAACATACTAATCCTTTGCAGGCAAACATTGGCGCTACTCCTCGTGAGTCTAAAACACCAATTACTTTCGTCCTGCGTAAGGATATAGCTGAATAGGAGCTATTTTTCTAAAAGATTTTTTTCTTACCTGCAGTCTGCAGCGAACAAAAATGCTTTAATAAATCAAAAATAAAACAAAAATACAAAAAATGCACAGCCCAAAAGTATGCAGCAAAAACTAGCAAATTGGTGTATGGTTGGTGAATAAATAAGCTGCCGCCTGAAAGTATGCAATAAAATTTAAATGAACTGCAATTGACGATCGTTTTAAACGTAATTTTGATATTTATTTTTTTTTTTTCAGCTAAAATATGTAGTTAAAAATGAATTGAACGATATGATTTTTTTTTAAATAAATTATCTTTCCCTAAGCTGTAAAATAAATTGGTTTCATAAAAGAGGCTTGATTAAGTTATGTTATTTTCTTTTTGTGTATATATTCTATAATTAAGTCTTCGATAAAATTAGAAGACAAACATAAAATGTTTGCTTTGCTTAGGTCAACTAATTCGAACAAGTCATAAACTGCACAAACAGTATCAAATTAAATGCATAAAAATACAACACAAAATCGATTTCTCTAAAAGCATAAATTGAACGCAACAACTGCCTAGAGCCTTTGGAATATCCTGCAGCTGAAATGTTAACGGGCTATAAATAAAAACGTATTAGAATAAGGGTAAATTAAGCTAAAATATTTGTCTATTTGGCTATGAAAACTGCAATGATTTATCATCAATAAATTGTTAAAAATATTGCGCAACAAACGCCTCGAAACACCGAAATGCAGTTTAAAGCAAACTAAATGGAATTTAATGTAGCATACTTTTAAGCTGCTCTGATAAATAGCTCAGCGACAGGGCGAACACACAGACAAAAGCTGTGTGCTATCGCACTCGTTGGCTGTGTTGAGGGGAAGTGCTTATGCAAAAGCAATTTAATGGCTAGCGATTTGTTGACATTTGCACAGGCGATACCCTCAAATCGAATATCCCATTTAAGCCAACAAATTAACGCGTCCTGTTCTACTTAGCCGTTTGATCCTTGGAAATTGGCGACAATGCAATTTACGCGCCTGTAAGCAGCTAAGGACAAGAAGCAAATGGCGTTGCCAATGTGCAGGCATGCCACTTAATGAATTGTCAAACACTTTAAGCCAATAAACGGAGTAATGGCATACACACACACACACAGGCAGATAGAGAGACTGTGAACACAGCAAAGTGCGAGTAGAGCAGGTGAGAGAGCGAGAGAGACCGAGGCAGAGACAAGCTGCATTGACAGACGCTTAGCAATTGCAAGGCGTTTAGCTGTAAAACTTGCAAAAGTTGTGTCATGCCACACACCAACTTTTACCTATACACAAACGCACACACACACACGCACGCACTCACATACTTGAGGACATTTGTCACAGTGCTTTGGTTTCCTCTTCTTCTTTTTTTTTTTGTGCTGCTGCTGCTGCTGCTTCTGCTGCGGCTATAACTGTCAGCGAAACTTTACTTTGCTCTGCTCTTCTTTTGACATTCGACGGCGGCAAAAGCAGCAGCAGCAACAGCAACTCGAGTGTTTATGTTGGCCGGAAGACATAAAAGCATGGCGTTGGCCCCGTCACTGCCAGAGCACTGTGAGCTCTGTCTGCCAGCTCTGCCGGGCGAGCCAGTCGATAGTGGAGCAATGCCAGCGACACGCAACCGCAACAAATCCAACGGAAATCCACTTTAAAGTTGGTTAGCTTGCACAGCGAAGCCCCGGCGAGTCCTGCGAGTCCTTGCAATGCTGCACTTGCACTTGCAATACTGTCAAGTGCTGTCGAGCACGCGATGGACACACGCCGTCCAAGACAATCACAAAAGACCAACAGACAGAGATGGATGGCTGGTGCAGTGAGTGAAAGAGTGAGAGAGAAGAAACATACACACCCACACACACACTATATCTATATATAAGAGTAAGAGTGGCAGACGTAACGAAAATCGACCAAATCTTTGTCATTTTTCATTGAGCAATAATAACAGCACCGAAACGAACTGAACTGAACCGAACTGAACTGAACTGAACTGAACTGAGCTGGAGTGCAAAAGCGAAAGTGTCTGCTAAATGGGGTTTATGTTGGCCCCCAACTGGAAGCTGTTGCTGCATCTTTATGGCTTGCTCAAGGACAATAACAACTGCGACAGCAGCTGCTGCTCGACAATCGAGCAAGCCAAGTAAAACCATTGAACAATAGACGCACGAACTGCATTCAGCTATTAGAAATTATTAGAGACCATAAGACACACACATATCATAGAGTTATGTTCAAGTTAAATTCGGGGAAATGACAATATTTATACATACATATATGGTTTATGGGAATTGCTTATAGGAAATGCTCTGAGAATGAGAAATTGTAGGGATAGTTGTAGAAGAAATTGAAAATAGGATTATTAAGGAATGCAGCTTTAAAAGAATTGAATGAAATAATTAATATACGCATTATTCAATATTCATATAGAGTAGGTAAAAGATTGATCGGTTCTTTATTAGCCAAGAGCTTATCAGCTCCAAGTTAAACAATTTTTACAAAATTAAAAGGAAAGTGAATAAAAAGTTCAATATTAAAATAAACCCAGAGAGCAAAAACTGTCTCAAAGCATTCCCAAAATATTACACAAAATAGCCCGATTGAAATTTACGAAAATGAAAATAGAAGAATTTCACTATCGAGTGTTGTTGTTGCCCCTCCTAACAAAAAGAAGAAGAAGAAACATTTTTACAATGTTTCAAAAGAAATGTGAAACTGTCATCAAAATACCAAAAAATGTCATGCATGTATGCAAACAGGAAATCGCTTAAGCTGCAAATATGCATATCAATGGCATTATTACAACAGCAACAATTGCTGGCAGCAGCAACAATAACAAATACAACAATGGACACGCTAGCTGACAAGCAAATAATTGGCATAAAATGACACCAGAAATTGATTAAAAGCGACCAAAAAAGAAAGTAATACAAAAAGAGAGTAGCAGGAGGACGGGGCAAAAAGCAAAAAGAAAAAAACACGCAAGGAAAATGTAAAGAAAAAAGAAAGAAAAACGAAAAACGAGAGACATGAAATATTAAATAACATTCATTCCAGCTTTTCTTTCTGTTTTCCTTAGTTTTCTGTTGCTTTTTTTTTTGTTGTTGTGTTTTGTTAAAAGCAAACTGTTAACAAGCAACAGCCAACAGAAATGCGATAAGAATGTAAGCATAAGTGGGCGTGGCTCTAAGTGGGCGGCTGACAGTGTGGTTAGCACTAGCCAAGGAAATGAAAAAGGAAAACGGCAACAGGACAAAAGTTAAAAATCAATTCGTGGCCAACTGAAAGCTGATTTATGGCTGCATTTATGAAATGGCCCACAAGCCGAATGCCTGGCAAAAAGTAAACAGAGAGAGAGAGAGAGAGAGAGAGACACACACACACACATATAGCTACTTGTAGGAAATAGAAAACTAAGTGATTGAGAGTTATAACGAGTCCAGCAAATTTACCAGAAAATTGACTTTTTTTTTTTTTTAAAGCGCACAGCAAATCGAACGAACGTTGGACATGGGCGTGGGTGTGGGCGTGGGCGTGCCGTATGGGCCATGCACATGCCAGAGAAACTTGTCAACGAAGCAATTCGAATGCTCTTGTTGCAGCTGCTGCTTGGGATGCTGTGTGTGTGGCAAAGTCGAAATTGAACTGTTTGCAACAGCGAAGTACAAATTGCAACTTGTTTGCGCGGCTGCATTTTGTTTTATTTGCGACAGGTGAAATAACCGCAATTACGCTGATGTTGCCTCAACAGCAGGAGCAGGAGGAGCAAGAGGAGGAGCAGCCGTAGTCAAGCCATAAAGCAGCCAAATGAAATTGGCAGCTGCAAGGCACAAGAGGAGGGAGGGGGAGGCAAGTAATGGGGGACGCAAGGCAAGGCAACATATTTGCTGTGGCATGAAAAAAAAGTGCGCTTAAGTGCCGCTTGGCGAAACATTTCGTTGCAGCAGCAGCAGCAGGAGCAGCAGCAGGACATAGCTGAAGGAGACGACAGGAAGCGCAGTGAAATACGTAGCGAAAAAGAGAATGAGCAAAAGAAGCTAACAAAATCGGAAACGGAAGCGCACAAAGCGCCAGGGTCCGACTGTGACTGTGACTGTAACTGTGACTGTAACAGTCACAGTGACTCGAGTCCGAGTCCGAGTTCAAGTTTGAGTTTGAGTTTGAGTTCGAGTAGCAGCAGCGAGAGGCATCATCATTGTCGCTTCGCTGCTTGCCACAAGGCGGGAGGCAAACAAAACGTTAGCAAAGTTACAAGAGTTGCCACAGTTGCTGCCACAGTTGTTGCCACAGTTGTTGCTCTTGTTGTTGTTGCTGTTGTCACAAAAAATTGGTTGCTCATTTGCTGGCCATGGCCCTAGCCTATGCCCCTCCAATGGGGCTGCTGCTCCACTTGAATGCTTTGTTCAATTAATGAGACTCTTGACAGTTTTGCGATGTCCTTTTCAGTTTTCGTGTTTTTTCCTCATTTTCTTCTTCTTGACTCTGTAGAATTTTGCTGTTGTTGTTGTTGTTGTTGTTGGTTCTTCCAGTTGCGGCACTTGGCCGCTTGCCGCTGTTTTGTAATTTATAATGTCAACTTTTTGATTTTTCAGGTCAGAGCGTACTTAATTAATGGCAAACGCTCAAAGGGGCGGCAGCCAATGTAGAGGTAGTGCTAGAGCAAGAGAGAGAGAGAGGGAGAGGCAATTCTGCAATTGAACACAAATACTTGCATACAAATTCAATTACGCGGACAAACAAAAATCAATAGCAGAGTTTTGTCGCCTGCCCGAAAAACTAACAGCCTCGCCCACACCCACCTCCCTCTCCCTCCCTCTCTTTCTCTCTCTGCTCTTTCTTTCTTGACTCGCATCGTTTATTAATTGCCGCACGTACATTGCTCATACGTCACGTTGTGCGCTAAAGGAGCAAAAGAAAACTGTCAGCTGTAATTAGCACAGCTGAGCGAAAGCCCAGCCAAGCGCTGAGTGTTAGCCATGCTGTTGTTGTTGTTGTTGCTGCTGTTGTTGTTGTTAACACAACTTGACGCGGTGAAATTTTTTGACTGAGTGATGCGGCGTAGCGCGTTGGCAGCTTAGAAAGCAAAGGACATCATACACAGTGGCATGCGGCATGCGGCGGGAGGCAGGAGGCAGGAGGCGCTTGCGGATGGCAGCTGCCAAAAGATGAATGTCTTTGGCTCCGCATGTGAGTGGGCGTGGTCGCATAATTATGAATGCCATTTCAGCTAACGATAATGTGGCCATAGATGCTGCCGCTCCTGCTGCTACTCCTGCTACCAACTTCTGCTGCTGCTGCTGCTGCTGCTGCTGATGTGTGTCGCCTTTTGCTGTTGGCCTTAAAGCAGCTTTAATTTGTTTATACACGGAGCGCAAACAAAATCAAATAGAGTAGGCAAAAGTTCTGCCGCCGCGGCACAGCTTCAGGCGGCTGGCAAAAAATAATAATTTGCAGTGCAAGTTGCTCGCTTTTATTTTTTTCTCTCTCCCATTTTTATTTTTGTTACTTTTTATCTGCTCTATTTTCATTTTTTTCTCCGCTTGCTTTTATGTAGTCTGTATACCTTTTCCCGCTGCTGCTGCTGCTGGTACTGCAATTTTTCTCGCCGATTTTCACACATATATGCGCAGATAGACACATAGAGAGAGAAAGACAGACAGACAGACAGACAGACACTTGGACGTGGACATGGCCAGCAGCGCGGCTGAGACTTGGCCATAGTTGAGAAGCCCCGGCTGAAGCTCATGTTGTTTGGCGCCATTATTAATAAAGTTCACGAATGCAATGAGCGCCAAGCTGAGCGCATTATGAGTGAGTTTGCCAACATACACCAGCACACACACACACACACACACACACACACACAGCCAGACAGACAGACAAACATACATATCTATGTGTGCTCAGTTGCAGCAGCAAATGCTGCAGCGAGTCTGGGATTAAAGCTGACTGCCTAATGCTCTCTCTCTGCTGGAGAGACTTTGCAACTTCTAAAGCTTAAAGACATGAAGCTCACGCATAGGATAAGCTCTTTATATACAATATAAGGTATGTTCATGTAGTGTATATATTCGAGACTGCTCGACTAGGAAATCCCCTGAACCTTTCGGAGAACTGATATTTCAATAATTCTTCGCATCTTTTTGACACACACACACATACATAGACACACATAGGCATGTACGCATACAGTACTTGAGTAAAAGTAAAAGCAAGGAGAGAAGAAGTGCCGAAGATCATTAATGTTGTCTATGTGTGTGCAGCAGTTCTCATTTGGTATTTGTATTTAGGTAAAACGAAGCTAGAATGCTCACAGCAGCAGAGAGCGTTCCCATTGCCCACTAGAAGCTCGACTGCAACGAGTTCTACCTGCTGTCGGGCTCAGCATTTGGGAGAGACAGTGCTTGAGTAAAAGTGACGATATATAAAGGGCAGCAGCTGCAGCATTTCTTCAGTCAGTCTTCAGTGGTCCAGTGAAGTAGAGTGTGTGAATTATAAGCATTAAAGACGTAGAGGAGCTACGTAGAGGAATTACGTATAAGAAATACGTAAAGTAAATACCTAGGGGAATTACGTAGAGGGAATACTTAGAAGAAATAGATAGAGGAATAGTACTTAATCGACTCAACTAAAAAAACATTAATTAATTAATTGAATAACAATTTAGTAATAATTCTTTATAATTCGCACAGCGCCTCGATATTCTTTCTCCCACTCCTCTATAAAATCCTTGGCAGGGCATTTCAGTTTCGACTCTGAGCTTGTGACGTTAGTTATAGTATTTGCAAATTATGCTACGCCCGTTGAGCGCCTACTTTTCGCTGCGTTATCTGTTACTGTGGCAAATGTAACCACACACAGTAATACACACACACACACATACATATATGGTAACATGCACACACTTGTAATTCCGCCTAGGTGCATGGTAGGCTCAAAGTGTTTCTGTTTCATGCCCATTGCAACAGTTGCAACTTGCACAATCACACACACATAGACATACACACACACACACACACACACATACGCGCGCATGTGTGTCGAGTTGTTGGCTGGTTGGTTGATGCGCCTCGAGTTCTGTCGAGTGCGGCTTTTGTGGGAAAAATTAAAAATTTCGAGTGGGCCGCAAGTGGTTTCAAGGATTTGCATTAAGCGCATGCAACCAACTTGCCAGCCCTTGCCCGCTGCCTCGCCCTCCACACACACACACACACACACATACACAGAGAGAGATTGTTGAGCCTTCATTTTCAACCCATCTCAGTTGTCCTGCCCCTGCCCCTGCCACATCCCTCGACTCGGCCGCACATTAACGATATGTTGAGCTGTTATCCGTTGTTTCATTTGGGCTCGGGTTCGAGCTGGGGCCGTGCGTGGTTCTGTTTCATCTTGAGCCTTACGCTTTAATGGCTATTCGTCAAAGCGAACAAATTGCAATAGATACGGATGTTGATATATATATAGCTATTACATAAGCTACATCATATTTATCAAAGGTTGAAGCGGACCAAATCACGATTTCTGTGGGTTTTTGTTGGGCTCAGGTTTTTGGGCTCGAAAGTGGCATAGAAAAGTTGCTGGAGTAGCTGAAGAACTAGTGAGAACTAGTGTTGAAAAGAGAGAGGAACTGAGGCAGACAGAGACAGAGCAGAGGAAGGGGAAGTCACATAAAAAGTGTTATAGGGAATGATATAATAAGTCAAGAAGAATTGAGTTTACTTTACTTCTAAGTTCCTATTAGGGAACTTAATCTAAGGATATATAAGGCATAACAGAATTGCTTTAAGTGAATATTTCATATAACAATCAGTATATTCCCTTGAGTATAGACTGTTTTCAAATTGTACAAAGAACAAACAAATAAAGTAGACAACATTATAATTTATTTAAATGTGCAAATTAAAAGTTCTCTTTAGCTGATGTGCTTATTAAAATGTTTGCTCCAATGCCGAGCAAACTGTTCAAAGTCATATTTATTAAATATGTTGCCATTAGGTAACTTGATTTAAGCTCTGTCTGTGTGTGAGTGTGCCATATACAATATATTTGTAAAACACACACACACACGCACACATACACAGCAAGAGAAGCATCTAATGCCGTCGAGCTGCCCTCCACTTAGGTACTAGATATGAGTGCCGCCACCATAAGACATGCACTCACACAGAGCGGCAGATGGACGAAGAGACGAAGAGACAGACAGACAGACAGACCGACATAGGTACTCATATAAGTGTATTCGTATGAATATCAACTGCTCTCGGCTGCATTCCCAACAATTACACACAGCTCAGACTCACAAAAACCTTTGCACGGCCCACTAAGCACACTTGTCAGTTTGTCTTGTAACTGTATTCCCCTCGCTGCCCTCTCTCTCTCTCTCTGGCTCTCTCCCTCTCTATCTATGCTGCTGTTGTTCTTATTCTGATTCCGTGTCTGTTCTTGCTCTGCGTGTGCTTCTTCTTGTTTCTCTTGTTTTGTGTTTGCCAAGCGCTTCAGTCGACTTCAGAGGCACACACACACCCACACACACACATGCATTCTCATGTGCATGTATAAATGCTATTTTTATTTATTTTTGTCTTTGTGGCCAGCATGCACTTTGAATCGAATCCCACCCCCACGCGTCCCGCCCGCCCCTTCTGGCCCGTCAGCTTGTGAAAAATTTCATAATAAAGTTGTTGAACTATTTTTCATAGCATAGTTTTCGGGGGCTCCGGCGCACTTAAGCGTATTAAAAGTGCCTGCACGCCGAATGCCGAATGGCGAATGCCGCATGTCGAATGTCGAATGTCGAATGGCACATACCAAAGCAGCAGATGCGAAACGCCAAATGCAAATGCTAGATAATAATCGGCATCAGCTTAAAGTCAAGCATGGCAAAAAACGAAATGAAAAAGTGAAAATAAGTGCTGCCTGCTACTCGAGCTACGTGTAATTAAGTTGGCATCAAGGACGTGCATACATGGCTCACGTGTCTCGCTACATGTGTGTATGTATGTGTGTGTGTGTGTGTGTGTGTGTGGGGCACGCTTCAGGGCACTTTAAATTGCGCTCGCCCAGAAGAGAAACAAATGGCCCAGCACCGCAAACTGTCCAGAGTAGCGCCGGACCATGGCTAGGGGCAGCCAGGAGCAACCGGGCTCCTGCTGGCAGTATGTGTTGCAGGCAACATGCACGTACTTCCTAATCCTTTTCTTTTTTTCGTGTTCTATTTTTTTCGCTTCTTTTTTTGCTGGTGGCGAGTCGACGATTCGCGTCGCCTGCTGCACATGCGGGCCGCGCAACGGGCCAAACAAACAAATCGACTGGCGAAAACGAAAACGAGTGGAAAAGGCCAAAAATTGGTAGCCAAGGGTCGAGCTGAGTCGCGCCGAGTCGAGCCATAGAGCAGAGCAGAGCATCGTATCGTATCGCATCGAGTGCTGCTCGCAGTGTGCGACGAAATCAAAAAGTTTGAAACAATTTCGTCGTAAATCTTCGAAAATAGTTTTACAGAAGCGCAGGCAGGCAGAAACAGGCCGACAACAGGCAAATAGAAAAACAACAAACGAAACAGCAATAGTGGGCGTGTGTGGGTGTGGCACAGACAGCAAAAAATGCCTTAAAAAAGACGTGAAATTGTCGCAGAAAGAGAAAGAGAGGGTGGGAGAGAGGGAGAGAGAGATGGAGGAAGCGGGCAAATCACATTTGAATCATGCTCACAATTTAATCATTGTTCACACTTGTATCACTGCTGCTCGCTGCTATGGTCATACTGCGCTGTCAGCATTGACATGCGGCCACACTCAAATCAAACCTGAATTTAACCAAAAAAACCCAAAAACTTGGCCCAACTCTTAAGTAGCTGCCAAAGCTGTTGAAAAGCGCCCGCAGCAAAAGGCAAGGCAACAAAAGGCAAACAGCATGTGGGCGTGGCTGACACACACACACACACATACACTCACACGGCTTAACCGCAAAACTAAGCTGACTGCAAAATAAAACTGTGAAATCCGTAACGAACAAATAAAACGTTTAAAATGCTCACAAAATCAGTTGCTGACAATGTCCCGTTCCACTCCACTCCATTCCGTTTCGTTCTGTTCCGTTCAGTGCAGTCCAGTCCAGTTGCCCGCAGACCCTGTCTGAGGTTTGTGGCCAACTTTAAACTGCCAACATGCCATGTAAGTGTGCGTGTGCGTGTGTGTGTGTGTGTGTGTGTGGGTGGTAAGTGTAACTAATGCTCGGACAGTGGCACTAATTTAATTACGAAAAACGCAAAAGTGTCGCCTGACGCCACATTCTGCAGCTAATGCAGCGACGTTGGTTGCCACTTGCCACTTGCCACTCGCTGCTTGCTGCTTGCTGCTTGCCACTAGCCCATTTGCTGATTGCCACAAATTGTCCTGGAGGGGGCATTTTTGGCATTTGCCGCGGGACGAGGCGCCGCACAAGAAATCGTGTCTAAGCGCCACAAGACAGCTACGCCGGTTGCATGCACCGCCCACTTGCCGCGCCCACTTGCCACCTCGAGCTATCATCTGCCGCAGCCTATCAGTGTCTGGCCACAGCGCAACTCATTTGCAAGATGGGAAGCGGGCCTAATGGGACTGCCTCGAATCATTAAGAAGCAGGCAGCATAGTTGGCAGCGTAGGAAGTCGGCTGACTATCGTTATCGAATACTTCGATATCTATCGATTTTTATGAATGTCTACAAAATTTAATTTACATATGATCATCATTATTAACTTTGTTTTAGTTGCATAAGGCCTACTGTTACCTTAACCAGTTGAGAGTTGTAATCCAGCTAGCCGATATATATCGATGCTTATATATGCTTAGCTTCTTTTAGATATGATACGCATTTTAAAATGTGTCTAGTTTATCTTGATAAATCTATAGTACAAAGCATATGGCTTATGACTTAAGCAGTTCAGATTTGTAATACAACTTGCCGATATATATCGATTCTTATACATATCTAATATCTTTCAACTGTGATAATCTTAACCATTTACATTTTTATATAGCATAGCATAGTCAAACACTATTAACACTTCAAGACTATTAGTAAGTATTTCGATATATATCGATTTTTATATCATTACACACAATATATTGTCATCTGTTTTATTTTAGTCTTAGTTATATGCCTTTCAGGCTCTATATTAAATAGCATATGACAGTCGTATACTTTTAGCACTTTGGAGTTGTTATCGTTTGCCGTTGGCATACGGTAGATTACATTTTGGCAGCCACTGTGGCCGATTGCATAAGCAACAAGACCCAAAAACTTGCATCGCCAACGAGCGGCATCAACTCATTAGGCCAGACACTTGCCAAAGGACTTGGCCAGCTAGCCAGCCAGGCAATTGCTGTTGTAGTCTGTGTGTGTGTGTTTGAGTGAGTGTGTGGCAAATTAATTAATTTAAGTCTTATACAATTGCAATTGCTGCTTGCAACTAGCTGCTTGCAGCCGACATCTGAGGCCAGGGCAGCAATAAAACATTAGACAGGAGTCTGTCTCGCTCTAACAGGATCTGCCCGAGACTGTTTCTATTTCTATTTCCATTGTTGTTGTTGTTGTTGCTGTTGCTGCTGTTGCGGTTGTTGTTGCTGCAAACGAGGTTAAACATGCCGCACACTTGGGAAATGCCACACATGAATGCCGCACAGGCACAGCCAGCCTGTGCATTCAATATTTTCCGGCAATTTTCCAGTCACAGTCCGAGGCGAAGCGATCAGCGCCCAGAGGCGTCTGCCGAGCCTCCCCCCCGCTCAAAAACTATGTTGCAATGGCAACGGGACTGACTGGCTGGCTGCATGAAAAATCGATTTTCGTTCAAAATTAACAGGCCTCCAAAATGACAAACATTGGCACTCGAGCGCTCAATTGCAATGGAGTGAGAGGGAGAGGGCGAGAGAGAGAGAGAGAGAGAGAGAGAGAGAGAGGGGTGAAAGGTGAGAGAGTGAGAGAGCGACAGAGCTGAGTAAGGAATGTAAAGAGATGTGGCACAGCGAAAAGCCTTCAAGTCGTTGCCGCACAGGATATTGCATATTTGCACACACACACACACACACACACACACACGCATGCAGAGAGCAAGAGAGTTTGCCAAATGAAAAATGTTACTTTAAAGCGAATTGGAGTCCACAATTGGCACATGGACAGCATTTGGCGCACACACTCCAAATAGAGGGGGGTGAGGGAGGTTCTCTGGGGTAGCCCGAACCCTGCTCGGCTGTTGTGCGGGCTGCCTGCTGCCAGTCATTTTATACATTTTGGTTGCATTGCGCACACATGCAAAACGAAATTGCAATCGAGCGCGTGTCAAAGGGCATAGGCACCAAGATCTGCCACACCCACACACACACACACATACATTGGACGCCCCTTTTGACATGGCAGCTAAATGTCCAGTTCTTTGTGCTGCAACGGCGACTGCTGATGCTGGTGCTGCTGCAGCTCTCGCTCGCTATCTCCCTCTCTCTCACACACACTCTCTCTGTCTCTCTTGCTCGTCTGCTTAAAGTGCACTTGTCCACATTGACACATGTGGGCGGCACTCGCCTCTGTGTGACGGAAATGTGAAGCAAACAAATGTCTGTGTGTGTGTGTGTGGGAATGCCTCTGTGTATATGTATGTGTGTTTGGGGCCAAAAATGCAGTTGTTTCATTGTCACAATTGCCAATGCCCCGCCACAGCTGCAGTTACCGTTGTAGTTGCAGTTGCAGTTGCATTCGCAGTTGTTGCACTTGTTTGGGATTGCTCGACTCTGTTGCTGCGGAAGCCGGAAGTGGTAAACATTCATGCAAAGACACAGCCTGCGTTTAATGTCCTGGCCATGTCCTGGCCCTGGCCCTGGTCCAGGCTGACCTGAGCCCCAGCGGATGTCGCTCATATGTAATGAAAAATCAATCAATGCAAAAAACATTTGCACACGTCCTGTGGCCAGGACCTTTTAACCAGCCGCCAGCAGCAGCAGCAGCAGCAGCAGCAGCTTATTGAAGCCATTTTACTCATCGCCTTGGCTCGTTAGCTGTTTAAGATCAAGGCGTCCACTCAGTTCCCTCAACTTGCCCCTAAAGCATTTATCAATGTGTAAAAATCAAAGTGAATAACTTGAAAATTGCATCAAATCAAATATTTGCTCCTTTTTAACTCATATTTTATCAGAATATGGAGCATACTCGAAGAGCAGTTAAATAATTTACTCAAATAATAAAGATGGAAATTGTATTGAATTTGTTTTTATTGCTTGATTTTTAGGCAACTGCAATGAAATATTCTCATTGATTTGAATAACTTGAAATGTTTATCAAGGAAAATATTAGCTTAAATTGCTTGACATTTTACGAGCTAAATTTGTTTAGAGCAATACGGAAAATGGCCAAAAAAGCAGTTAAATAATATAATAAAATATAAATTTTTGAAATTTTATTGTATTGTTTTTTATACTCATTCACGAAGTGAATTAGTATATTGGTTTTGTGCAATGTCCGTCTTGCTGTCCGTCCGTCTGTCCGTCTGTCCGTCTGTCCGTCTGTCCGTCTGTCCGTATGAACGCAGTTCATTTCGGCGCTATTGAAGCTAGAGACTTGAAATTTGGAACACATACTCGTGTATAACTCCGATTAATAAAGTGTTAAAATTTTTCCGATCCGCCCACTAGGGGCGTGGCAAATCGGAAAATGCATTTTCCGATATACCAGAAGTCATGTTAGTTGAAGAGCTAGAAAGCTGAAATTTGGTATGTAGATGCGCGTTGACCACCCAAGTCCAAAAAGCTATGGTGGATATATCTACGCCCATTGGGGGCGTGGCAAATCGGATAAAACTGTATCTCTTAAAGTTCTAAAGCTAGAACGTTGAAATTTTGCACGTAAGCTAATGTTATGATTCTATAATGATTGTTGAAAAATTGATATGTCTACGCCCACTAGGGGCGTGGCAAATCGGACCTGAAGATATAGTGATTTTACCGATTTTGCTATATTTTAGGCATTATTGATGCTAGAGAACTGAAATTCAGTATATATACGCGGGTTGACCACCCAAGTCCAACGAGCTATGGTGGATATATCTCCGCCCAAAGGGGGCGTGGCAAACCGCAAAAGTTTATATCTCCTAAAGTATAAGAGCTAGAAGCTTCAAATTTGGATATTTGAGTTACTGGTAACCTCCTCTATCGATTCCCCAAAAATAATTTTTACGCCTCTTTGGGGGCGTGGCATATCGAAAAATACCCTGTAATTTTCACATTTTTGGAGCGTAAGCATCCAAACTTTACAGTTAGACTACCGTTAGCTCGTTCTACGATCTGGCCAAAAATGAGATGTTTACGCCCACTAGGGGCGTGGTAAATCGAGAAAAACTGCAATTTCTGCAGTACTAGAGCTAAACTTAGATACTGAATTGCTGATGGGATGTGAATGAGTATCCCGCAGTCGGTAACGCCCGACTGCAACGTTCTTACTTGTTTTTTATTATTATTATTTTCTTGATTTGCTGCAAATTGAAATGTTTCTTTATTTTTTATTTTTTTATTTTTTATTTTTATACATATTTTTCTTTATTTATTTTATAGAGAATTTATGCTCTTGTGCCCATGTTAGTGAACAACACTTTTGTATATCTGAAGATTATTAAAAGGAATAAATAAAATATATATGAAATATTTCCCATTCCATTCCTTTCATAAAGTCTTTCAATAGTTAGTCTAAGATAATGCTTCACATATCTCAGGGACATTGAAAGTTTATTGAGAGTGTCAATTGCTGGGCCAAAAAATAAAGGACAATTCAAGCTCAGTGCCACGCCCACTTCTATGATACGCCTACTTCTGAGCTAGGCAACGTTTCGTGAGGCAGTCAAATGCGAAAGCAAACAAAGAAGCTAAAGCAAAGAAGCCAAAGGATAAGCGTATATCTGAGAGAGAGAGAGAGAGAGAGCGAATGAGACAGACGTGCCACAGCCACGAACGGCAGTTAAGAGACAAAAGAATTGCGACTGCTGCAAACGAACTAAACTACAGCAACAACAATAACAACAAGAACAATAACAACAACAACTACAACCAAGACACTGGCACAGACGGTAAATTGAAATAAATGCAAGACGACTGTTAAAGTTGCCATCGCACGTTTCAATTGCGTTCGCAGGTGAACCCTGACCCCAGAGCGACGCTCACTATTCAGCCACGAGCAGCAACATCATCCACACAAAATGTACTCAAGCAGCAGCCGAAGCAGCAGCGGCAGCAGCAGCAGCAACATTTTTTGGGGGCTTATTAATAATGCAGCGGCCGCAATTCAATGAATTTTTGACTCTACGACGAGCTGGACGGAACGACGTGGAGCAGAGGCGGCGGGTTGGGCAGCAGGAGGTGAAACATAATTTTCTGGGCTATCTGATGAACCTTTTAGTCACGCAAGCAAGGGGTGTGCGGTACAAAGACAGGGTCAGGGTCAGCGAGGGGCAGAGGGGCAGAGGCGCTGAGGGTAGCATCGTAAGAGGGCTGCTTAAACCTTTACGTGCGACAAATTTACGACTTGAAATGTGACCGCAACAGCAAAGCAGCAAATGCAGGGTAAAAGAGGTGATCCAGTGGGGGGGTGGGGGAGGTCAGTGTGGGTGAATGGGGTGTGTGGGCTTAACGGGATCGAGGTTTATACAAATTTTTTTGTAGATACATATCCAGTTACAGTTACGACTACAGTTAGAGCTACATATGTAGCTACTCCATCTGTCCATGTCTGCTCTTTTCTACTTTCAAGCGTATGTTAACCTTTAACCCAGCAACAACAACAACAGCAGCAACCTCGACAACAACAACTGCAACAACAAAACAGTTCACTGTCCATTACATAAATATTTTATTTCAATAAAACGTGAGCTGTTTTTATGAATTTCATCGGCATTTCATGCAAAGAATTTTGCACTTTACTGTCGCTTAGTGGCATCGTTGGTGCCTTTTGTTGTTGTTGATATTTTAGTGCTAGTCTTGATGGTGCTGTTATACCCTGTAATTGTGAAATGATTGAATGTAAGGGCTATAATAAAGTAGTGAAAGCAAATGAAAATAAAAAAGTAAACTAGATTCTATCAATAAGCAAATAGTTATGCATGGCAGAGCTGCTGTAATACCCTGTAATGAATAGTTGAGCAGTATATGCGACTAGGGTAGTGGATTGTAATGTGTGCTGCAAATAAGTTGGCTTTTTATTGGCATCGAATTTATCGATAGTGCTAAATAATTATCGATTATTATTGATGGAATTTCAGATATTCTTGAAAGGCAGATCTCTTACAGCTATTTGTGTATTGGCTGCCTTAAAAGCAATTTAACTGTATAAAAAGTCTTATTAAAATTGATCGATAGTTTATATATGATATATCCAGATCTTTTTATATATAGTTTAAGTTTTAAGCTAAATATTTGTATTATGCCCAAGATAGTTTCTGTTTGTACTTAATGAGTATCTTTCAGTTGAGCATTCTCGCTTATGCGCATTCAAATTTGTTTTTTTTTTTTTTTTTTCTTTTAAAGGGTTTTGCTTCCCAATGGAACACATCTGCATTTATGTTTCTCTCTCTCTGTGTGCGTGTATGTGTGAGTGTGCCGCTTACGTGTATATGTGTGTGTGTGTGTGCATAGCCTGTCGCTGTCCATTGATGTATGAAGCATTTGATTGAATTGACAGCGCAGCCATACACACACACACACACGCACACTCACTCGCACATACACGCAACACCTGTGGGCCAATCGAGCGCATATCGCATATCGGTTGCGACGCTGCTGGCCATAAAAAAAAACCCTCACCGAAAAAAGAGAGAGTATAAAAAACAAGATGTCATAAATTTGCAACGCTTTTTTACATTTAAGCGCCCCTTTTGCATGCTTGTGTGTGTGTGCGTGTGTGTGTGTGTGGCTGCTGCTGCTCTGAGCTTGTTTTTATGCACATTAAGTTAATTGAAAAACGCGCAAACGTACATGAGGCTCATTTGCTTGGCTTTTGATTGAGCTTGTTAACAAAAAGAAAGAAAAAGAAAAGAAGTCAAAGAAACTAGGCTACGCATCTGTATGTATGCGTGTGTGTGTGTGCGTATGTTTGTTGGGCATTTGTTTGGCTTATGGGCTATGAACGAAAACATTAATCTCCGTTTGCCATTGGCCAAGGACAACAAAAATAGACCGCAAAAATGCGACAATGCTAGCTAATGCACACACATATATATATATATATATTTGTGTGTGTGTGTGTTTGTGTCACTTCCTGGTTGCATAAGCATTGCTGACCGCCCATGCTTCCGCCCACACCCCGCTGCCGCTCTACTAAACAAGCAAACTCGTCGAGTTCCTGCGCTTATGCCTCGCAAAATTGAAAATTTTTTAATCTCTGTCGAAAAGCGGAAACACGCAACACAACGGCAACAGCAACAGCAACAGCAACAGCAATAGCAACAACAACAACAATAACAGACAGCGTTGACAGTGGCGACCACAGTCGGCATTGATGTATGGAGCAAGCTATTGTAGGATCCTGCGTGCCACTCTCGATGGCATGTCCTGCCCAGCGGGCGGCTAACAAGCCAACAGCACGACGACACACAAATTGGAAATGAGCTGGAGATTCATTCCTTTGCGCCAG
>JAWNOM010000464.1:0-21956 GCA_035045965.1 Drosophila aldrichi
AAATCATAGCGATCCCACTCCAACACATGAGAGTTTAGAAATGTGCCCTTCCAAGGCGCCTTCGGGTTGCTAAGGACGGAGATTGATTATCATAAATATATAAATGAAAAATAGAATGTCTCATAATATTCCCATTTTCCCTTAACACTCAAATATTTATGCTGACCTCGCCTTAAGCCGCATTTGCTCTAATACTTCCTGCTTTCCTTTGCCTTTAAATCTCATACTCACATTGCTAATGACCTCGCAGATATTAGAGAGAGAGTGGAGTGGAGTGGAGTGGAGTGGAGTGGAACGAGGCAGGCAAAAATATAATCCGAAATGTCTGCTAACGATCTCTGATTTTGGCTTTGATTGCCATTTGGCTGGAGGGGCGCACTAATAATATTTGCATGTCCTGCTTATGGCCCGTTTTTGGAGTTGTTTTTGCATCGAAATAATCATAAAAACGGCACTAAAAATTCTATTCATTTCGCTGTCCGAGCGTTGCAGATTGCAAAACGTGCCGCAGCCCAGCTCCCTGCATATCGCAATCGCATCCGCAGTCTCTGTCGCATTTGCATGCAGAGCTGCGACTAGTCGTGCAGCCCGACACCCACGGCCCACCGTTCCACTCTTTCTCTTCTGCGGCTACCCCCCCCCGACCTCCCGCAACGTTTCCAATCGCCAACTCTCAGCAAATGCACTCTTCAATTCGCCCTTGGCTCAGACACTACTCACCCGGTCTTCACGAAGTTCGTCCAATATGCCATTACCGCCTCGGAAAGCAGCTTTTCCTGCACGGAATAGTTGTGGCTGGGAAATGGGCCGGCCGGCGCCAGCGGCGCACCAAAAACGAACGCCAGCTCCTCGCCCATTATGCTATGTGGTAGCTGCAATTGAAACAGATGAGCAGGCACATTTAAAACTAAGAAATATTTCAAATACTCTTATATAGTATGAAGATATTAAATTATTCTATAAATATATCATTTTTTTAGAAGTGAATATTCAAGTTGACTATTCTCTTAGTATTAAATATATAAAACTTAAATTTAAAAATGAAAATAATTATTTATAATTTATATTAAAATATATATTTTAATAAACTATTAAAAAAATATATCAATTATATTATTCTATAAACATTTGTAAATTTAAAATAAAAATATGAAAAAATTATAATAAATTTAAATATAAAAATTAATATATTTATAATATTTTATTTAAATAAATTATTTAAAAAATTATAAAATATATTATTTTATAAACATTTTTAAATTTAAAATAAAAATATGATAAAAATAATATTAAAAAAAAAAATAATATAATTAATAATTTATATTAAAATATTTTTTTTAATATTCTATTTAAAAAATATAAAATATAGTGTTCTATAAACATTTTTAAATTTGAAATAAAAAAATGGTTTAAAAAATAATAAATTTAAATATATATAAACTTGTATGACAATAAAAAATAGTATATTTATAATTTATATTATAAAATATATTTTAATAAATTATTTAGGGAAAATTAAATATATTATTTTATAAATATTTTTTAATTTATATTAAATATATTTTTTTTAAATGTAAATGTATGTGATACATGTACATTAAATAATAACAATTAAAATAAATATAGCTTCAGCACTTAAAAAATTGAAAAACTAATTAAATATTATTTTTTCATTTATTAAGAAATAGCATTGCATTTTATTTCTTTCACTTTATATTTATTTTGTTTCTTATAAATGATAAATGCATATCTTAAGAAACTCTTTTTAAATGTGATTAAGCTTAAACTTTGATTATTAATTCAATTTAAAATAACATTACTTTATTCAATTTAGTTTATTTCTTTCAATTTTAGCGTTATTCATTTGTAATCCACCAAATTGTTTTTAGATATTTGTCGGCCTGCTATAGAAAATCAATATACCCTCAGCTCAGATTTATGATATGCATTGAAAACGTGGTGAAAATTGTAACAGACATCAGACACCAGATCAGTGGAAAATGCTATTCAGCAGCTTTTGGCCAGTCAGCATCAATCTTCTTGGCTTTGGCTGCATAAATATTTGGCCAGTCTGTCGGACAGTTTGTGGGCAAGCGAACAGTGGAGAGGGGGGAGTAAGAGTGGCTGGCAACAACTGCAGCCGTAAGTAGGTGGGTAATAAAGCCAACTTTTTACTGTTGCCATGAAAAATGTAACAAAGTCACAAAGCATTTCGCTTTGGCGCTCATAAAAATTGGTGTCGTCCATTGTGGCGTTTGCGTAAGCTCCTTTCGGCTCATTTTCATGGCTGTCGCCAGCTTTTGTTGGCGTTTATGAATGATAAATGTCATTTTTGATTTTGATTTTGATTTTCTATTCTATGCAATGTGCAAATATCGAAAGTAAGGAAGACGAACGAACAAACGAACGAAGGCAAAGAGACAGTCAGCCAGCATGGAGCAGAGGCAAGTTCTGTTGCCCTTTTGTGAGGTTCAGTCAACTTTTTATCTGAGACAAGCCGAATTGTATAGACCATAAATACTTGTTTATGGCCCAAATTGTTGCCAAACAACCAGCACATGTTTATTTGAAAACCATTCAAGTACAATAATAGAAAGTTCAGCAGACAACAATTGGATTAGGCAGGATATTGCTGGGCTGCTATTGACACAGTTTTCGAGTTTAAAGTAAACAAAATTTACGCAATTTTCCTTATGGTTGATTATTGAATAAAACAAACGCTGCAAAGAGCTATTTATTTTCGGTGACCTTTTAATTAAGTTTAGCACAAATGTTTTCGATATGAATATTTAAAATCATAAACTGTTATTAAATTATTTTCGTTTGACTTCCTACACGATTCTAGCCATTAAAATTGAATATAAATATATACGTACAAATAAAACCCGGAAACTCAATTTAAAATACATGCGTTAATTTTGTTGTAATTTATGCTTTTGTTTGTTTTGCCCCATCGAGCTATCTGTCTAGCTCGCTCTCTCTCTCTCTCTCTCGTTTCATTCGCCTTCTCGCTCGTTCGCTTTGACTTCCGCTTTAGCCCAAAGCCAGCGGAAGCAACAATTTGCCTAAGCGTCAACCTCGGGAATTGGCAAAAGTGTTTGCCAAATTGGCCCTAATGTAAACGACAGCAGGCGTGGCATGAACTTCGACCCCCCGTGGCCAGAGGGGGTCAGGTCGTAATTTGTAACTCATCTTAATGGGCTTTTATAAGCTTCAGCTGACACGCCCACGCCCACGCCAAGCTGGGGGCGTCTTTAATTTGTAATTTTCTATTTCGTAATTAGAAATTTTGGAGCAGTTGCTTAAGTTGCGCCGGAGTCATCTTTTTTTTTTTTTTTTTGGGTACTGGAACCCAAAAGTATTCCCACACACTTTGCGTCACGTTGCAAAAGTTTTTTATTATTTACCCAAGTCTTGAGACGCATTTCTTTTATGAATGCGGTCAACGGCAGCAAAACGAAAAAAAAGGGACGAAAGGAAGACAAAAAATTGTGAATGAAGAAAAGTTTTTGGCCCGCGCGACGCAAATAAAAATTTTAGTTTCGTTTTTATGATATTTATTTTTATGAATTCGGTTTCCTTCCTTCCACAATTTATTTCGCATTCTTATCAAAAAGGCAGCTCCAAACTTTCACCAGAGGCAGAGGAAGGCCGACAAAAGGGCTCAGAGCAGACATAGTTGGAATGCTCGGTATGATGCTATGGGTGCTCATCAAATATGCAGACTTTATTATGCTAAACCATATTAAATATGTATTATTAATAATAGAAATATTTTCGAATATTTTAAAGTCTAACTCTATTAGCTGCTGCCTAAAATATCTATGCATATGAAAAATATCTGTAACTAAAAATTAATATATGTATGTAATGCTCCAAGCTCTTATATAAATGCTAAAAATAGATATAAATATCTTTTATTCCATGGGCTGAGTTTAATGCAATTGAATTTGGCTGCATTTAGGAACGGCTTTTACACGCATCATTTTCGCCAGTTAAACAATCGCCTAGAGCCGCATTCAGACAGAACTGAGTGTCTCTTCTGGGGTCCTTGGACGGCAGCTTCTCAGCTGCAAACATGCAAGACATGTGCCAAAAAGTTTTACAATATGCCCGCAGCTTAACTCAGAGATAGACGAGAGCTTTGGATGGGAGGATGAGGGCAGCCAGTCACTCAGTCAGTCACTGAGTCAGTCAGTTTGTCTGTTTCAAGTGGAGTGGAGTGGAGTGGGCGTGGTCGGCAGCTGGTATGCTTAAGTAGCCTAGCATAGAAATAACTATGCATGAACAGAGAGTTGAGTGTGGCCTCTATATACCCTAGTGTATGAATGAAAATAAATTCAGTTTTTAAATATGTTTAAAAATTATTCAAGGTAAATTTAAATTTAAGTCCACTTTCTATCAACTCTCTCGAACAGTCTATCCCAGCTTTAAGCGACTCGTTTTACTGCATTTCTGATTACAGGGTATCCGAGTGCAGCGGCAGCAGCGCAGTTTATGCAGAATTGTGCGCGTTTTTGGCTTTGGCCTCTGACAGGCAACAAAGCAAATGGCCAAATAAATAAAAATAAAATGCCAGAGAAAAATGTTGCGGCATTGTTAAAGCTCGTCTAACACAAACTGTATAAATGTGTGCGTGTGTGTGTGTGTGTGTGTGGGTGGGCTTGGGTTTGTTTATTTGTCTGGCACATGGGCCCCAGGACTTGGGGGCTGTCGCTGCGATAATTTGTAGGCAAACGGCAGCCAGCCAGTTGGTAAGCAAGTATCCAGCTCATGCTCGTCGTGGCAGCGTTTCGGCTTCGCCTTTGGCATGAATTATTTAAGTGAATTTCATTTCATTTCATAATTTATTTGCAACTAATGCGCTTTGGCGCTTTACGCTGATCGTCGACGCATTTTTTCTCATCTCGAGCGCATAAATATAAATGTCGCTTAAGCTATGGCACATGCTCTCATCTATTATTAAGCCACTTTTAGCAAACAACTACAATTTAATGAGAGAGTGAGAGAGAGAGAGAGAAAACAAAAGTTTATACACAAAGTTTAAGCACTGCAGCTCGTTTGCTCATTATTTATTAGTAATATATATATATAATTTTGTACTCTCCCTGTACTCTCTACTGCATAGAGTATATTCTGATGCTTTAATTGCCGGCTATTAAAAAGTTGTTGCACTTTCCACTCAGCCACAAATTGTTGTCGCATTTGAAAGAGCCAGTCGAGTGCATCGAGAGCCCCATCGACGTCTATTTTCATTTAGTTGGGTCTTAGTTGACTTGGTCATGGTTTATGTCCAACCCTCGGACCCTCCGCCCTTGGCCAGCCCGGGTCGTAAAAATACGCTTAACGCCAGAGCCAAAGCTAAACTTTTCCAAAAATATAATGCGAAATAATAACTTCTCGCTTTTTTCTCTTGCTTCTTTTATTTGTATTTGTATTTGTATTTGTATTTTTTGCTTTGCTTTGGTTCTTTTTATTTAGATTTTTATATGTGCTCTCCCCATTCATTATTTCTGTTTTAGTGCTCTTTATTTGGGGATTTGCTGGATGTTGTTGTTGTTGTTATTTCTGTCTCATTCTCTCTCATTTGGCTGTTTGTCAGGCTCTGCTGTCGGATGTGCTCTGACGGGTATTTAAAGTCTTATGAATACATCAGGAATTATTTTGTATACTGTCAAATGGTTTACGTTCGCTATATAAACTTTTTTTTACTTGTTAGATGATTTATTTCGGTGTTATTCAATTTTAAATATTTTAATACGGACTTAAATTTTTGTGTTGCTTTAAATGGAATTTAATTTTAGTTTTTCTTTCGTAAAAAAAAAAAAATAAATTAGGAAAAATAAGAATTAAAAAAAAAAAAGTGGAATTTAATTTTAATTTTAAAAATAAAAAAATAAATATAAGAAACGAAAAAAAAAATTAATTTAGTTTTAAATATTTTATTACGAATAAAAATTTTTTTTTTTCTTTAAATGGAATTTAATTTTTCTTTCGTAAAAATAAAAAGTAAATTAATAAAAATAAGAATTTAAATCTAATCAAATTTAATTTATATTTTTCGAATTTTTATGAGAAGGAAAAATAAATAAATATATAAGAATCGAAAAAATAATCCAATTTAATATTTTTAATATTTAGTGAAGAAAAAAAAAATAAATAAATAAAGAAACAAATAAATAAAATTAAGTGTAATATATTTCTTATTTTATATAAATATTTTTAAAAAGCTTAAATAAATCAATAATATTAAAAAGATAAATAATACAAAGTTCTTCAATTAATTTTAATTTATAAAAATTCTCTTCAATTGCCAAACAAACATTAAATATTTTTATAAATTTTGTATAAGCTTTAATATTTAAATGTTCTCTTTGTCTCTTATGCTCTGCCTGATTGGCTCTTCATTTAATCCTATATATTGTTGGCTATTTGACAATTTGAAATTGCTTTCTTGGCAATATATCAGCTTCAATCTATACGAAATTCGAAATGCTTATTCAATTTTCATTAATGCGAATCAAAGTGGTTCATGCGGCAGTCAGGCTATCAAATTTGTTGTATTATCCCCTATCGAATGGCTGTGCTCGCATCCTAATTACAAATCGATAGACACATTTAATCATAACAAACTGAATGTATAGAGTAGCGATAGCTGGCACAACACAGGCTATCTTCCAATGGCAATCACTAACAAATCCATAAGCATGGCAAAGCCATAAAAACAGCAGCCAAGAGCAGCGGCAGAGACACAAATAACCAGACCAACTTGGTCGAGGCAAACGGGCAACCAGCCAGCCAGCCTGCCAGTCAGCCAGCCAGCCATTCAACCACTCAACCAGTGAGCCGCCCGCGGGCCACAAAGCCAAAAACAAAAGCCGTAACGTATTCCCCTCGCCCACATTGAAGTGGTTCGTTGTCTACTTAGCGACTTGGCCTCAACTTAAAGTTGTTTTTGTTGCTCTTGTTGTTGTTATTCTTGCAGGAGTGGAAGGCAGTTCATTGCCTTTATTACGATCGTTACGCGTCGCGGCCCGTACAGCTGCAAAGTTGTGAATTGTTTTGCTGAAAAGCTAAAATGGCAGCCAATGATGGAATGACCCTGCTGAGAGCAGCTAACCAAAGAGTCGCCATAGGGAGTGAGTTCTTATGCCGTTTATGTTTCGGTGAATTGACCACAACAGTTAAATGAAATGCGCCGTTTAATTAGAATACCAGCTTGACGGCGCACACAATATCGAATACATGCACAAATATAGTAATTCAAATGTTCTCTTACTTACATTTGCATAGGGACCCGTTGCGCTGTTGTGCCCGAATACGTACATATAATTGCGTCGATTCACATCCGCATGGAACATGCCCGTCTGCAGCAGCGGGCCCACGACCCGGGCATCGGAGAGTATGTCCAGCACAACGTCGCGATGCTCCAAATTAGTGGCTTTTATCGGATTGTTGTACATGTCCTGGTATCTGTGTGTGAGCAGAGTAAAAAAAACATTACAATCACCACATGGCGTATACGTAATGCGCATTGTTAACAATTTTCAAATAGCTGACGCCGTTGTCGGCTACACACTTCAGCGCTTAATTATGCGGTTTGCATTGTCCGAAAGTTCAGCGAGCGCACAAAATACGCAAAATGCGCAATTGGTGGGCAGAAAAGGCAATGTGAAAAGTTCTTTAGGTATAAGCCATGGAATAAACACAAAAAAATCAAGGCAGCAAGAGTGCTTAATACTATAAAAATACTAAATATATATTTGCCATTAAATACTAAAAACTCCACTTCTTATCACATTTTCTATTACTTCTTCACTCTAGAAAACTCTGCACTCAATATATAGAACACTTGTAAATATATTAAATCTTTTTTCGTTTTCTTTTTTCATTTCTAAATTCTAAATTCCTTACAAATTTCCACTTCACTTTAATAAAAAAAACATTCCTAATCCAATTTCGTATAGTGTCAGAACTTCATTTGCTTTGATTATTTGACGTATGCGCCAAAGGACTCAAATATGGTTGATGCCTCGATCTCGGCAGCCTTTGCAGCGCAGCGTGAAATTATTATGGCCCCAGCAGGACACACACACACACACGTATGCACAAATATGGCAACAGCCACGTATAGTCAGGGCTGCGCTCAATGGGTTCTCGGCACATGTCAAGCACAACACTTGGCCTTTTGCTAGCAGCTGCTACAGCCAGGTGGCAGACGAGGGAAGGCAGGGCAGTTGCTATAGCGAAGGGTATAAGAGCACACACACACACACACACACACACATAGAGAAAATACTTGTCAGGCGCGTATTTCTTCTTCTGCTTCTTCTTCTTCTTGTTAGCCTAATGTACAAATAAATAGAGCCATATTTTCTAGATTTTCGCTCAGGTTTGCTTTTTGCCTTTTGGCCCGAGCGCCATGTTATACATTTTATTGTCGGCTACTTAAGTTATGCGCTTTGACCTCGATACAGACAACAGCCAAGAGGCAAGTCTCTGCACCTTCAAGCCCACCCGCCCACTCCGCCTCCTGCAGTGCTAGCCTGGGGCAGGGGGAGCACTCATCATGAATGTATGGCCCAAGGTACGGCTCTCTCGTTGGTCTTCTTTTCCACTTATTTTTACCCGTTAGCTGCTTTTTCTTCTGCTGCTGCTGCTGCTGGCTGCTTGCTGCTGATTTTCTTGCAGAGCTGCAAGTTCTCTGGCAGAAGGAAGCGAACAGCACTTGCTGTCTCCGGAGACACATGTTCGTTGTTGTTGTTGTTATTGCTGCGTATGTCATGTGGCTATGGTACGCGATATATTTATTTGCGGTCTCTATTATGTAATCTCACACACTTGAGCAAACGCTTAGAGCGAGCTCTCCAATTGTTGTTGCCAGCAGGACGTGCACGTCTATCCCGATGTGTGTGTGCAATAAATAAAGTGAAAATGTCAAGTCTATGTTTACTTAAAATGAGCTCAAGCAGCGCACTGGGCAAACTCTGAGCAATATTTCTTTAAATTATTCAACGAACAACAGTAGCAGGAGCAGCAGGAGCAGCAGGAGGGAACATTGCAATCAGCAGCTGCCAAACGGAAGGAGGAGCAGCTACAAATAGCTTACAGAAATGGCATAGAATATGATATGTCTATGGAATTGCTATTCTCTCGAATTACATTACCCGATTTTCATCGAAATTCAAGCATAGTTGCTCATTAAAAAGTTTTACGCTTAAGCTGTAATGAAATCTAACTAATTTTCAACCGAAAATGCATCCGTAAAAAGAGACAAACGAAAATATTATGCGAAACCGGAATCCCAACCAAAAAAACATATATGAGCATTTCTGGTGGCTTACAAAAGCAGCTGAAACTGTGCGAAAAGTTGAAACAGCGCACGACAGTTGAATTTAATAAATATAACCACATACTCAGTATGTATGTATGCTTGTGTGCAACAATGTTACGTATACGCACCGCAAACAGTGCTGCAAAGGCAGAGGCCATAGCAAACGTAACGCAATACCACGTAAAGCAATGCAACGTAACGCAAGGCAAAGTAAGCGCTACACTCAAAAAACTAACCGCAAAACACTTAAAAATCAAAACCCAAAACACACAACACAAAACTTTAAACGCCTCCGGCAGACAACCAACAGAAATATGCACAGCAAACACTCCGAAAAGTATGCAACGAAAATGGAAGGATGCTTCTGCGACGGGCAGGAGGAAACTGAAAGATGCCTCAACAAAAGCGAACAATGTCGTTTTGTTATTGTGCCACGTGCATAGCGAGAGGCGGCAGACAGGCACCTTGACTGCCAGCAGGCACTGTACTGTCTCTGGCTCTGGCTATTCACACGGCAGCTCGAGTATATAAACTGTGGATGTGGAGCACTAAACCACAAAATTGCTGATTAATGTATTAGTCACCTCAATGGCCCCTCCTCTCCTCATTCCCTCCCTCCTTCTTGCGCAGCCGTTGTCCAATGGTTAATTAAAAGAAGAGCAGAAGCTAAGTGAATATGAATGTGTGTGTGCAAGAGAGTCGTAGATGTGCCTGGTCATTTGGCTAAGCACTTCTCAGGTCAGTGCTGTTTGATCTGCGATTGAGATGTGTTGCGGCTCGTCTAGACAATATTGTATACAGATGAAATTATGTGCAAGCAAAAGTGACCGAATCGAATAAGAAGATGAAATAGCATAAAGGAACCACACAAAGTAGTTCATCTTCAATCAATTGACACAAAATCTTTATAGCTTAAGAGAGACAAAGATAGTCAGTGAAAAAGGAAATTAAATGATCTGATCTAAACATATTTTTCAGATCTATATTGAATAATCAAATAAAATGATTTTCTTTGCTAGCCCAAATAACTTTCCACGCCAACCCATTCAACTAAACCCATGTTGAGTCTATTTAACTTTTCTGCATAACAGAATAGGTCATTAAAACATGTAAATGTTTTTAAAAATAATTTCGTGAAAAGATAAAATTACTTCAACTGTACATATTTACCGTGTCCTACAAAATCTGCCCAACAAAATATTAAGTAAATATATATAAGTAAATAAAATATACATTTAAGGCCATTTTATCTTTTCAGACTTCAGACTTTCAGACACATCGTATACATATATAGTATATGTATGTATATATTTAATTATGCTGTTGCACAGTGTAATGGGGCGTCTGTTTTCCGTTTCCCGTTCGCCCAGCTCCCATACCCGGGGCCACTTTTACTGGCTGAGCAGAAGCAATGCTCACATTTAATTTCCGAACAGCGTGTGTGACACTTTAAATATTTCCGCACTCGAGAAGACATTTCGAGTGCTCGTAGGTGTGCATTTCGTGTGTGTGTGTGTGCATGAGTGTGTGTGACAGTCAACTTTTGGTTGACTGCAGCCATTTGTAGTGCCCTACATTTTGATAGTCATTGGCAGAGTCGTAATGAATTTGCTGAACAGTTTTTGCTAATGAAGTTCTGCAAATAAAATGCAATTCCATTTTAAATTGCATTAAATGAGAATGCGCTGGAGGATGCCCTGAGAATGTGCTACGTTCAGTCAGACGAAGGTGTTCAGACTGGCGCCGCATTACAAGTGCAATGATCCCACATGAGTGAAAGTTGTTTCGGCAAGACTTGAACATTTAACTGGAGTAAGAGCTTAAACCGAACATGAGGTAGTTGAAGAGTTTAAGTTTAGCTAAACTGTTTTGTTAGTATTTATAAAATATAGAAAATATATAAAATATAGAAAATATGTAAAATATATAAAAATATGTAAAATATGTAAAATATATAAAATATACAAAATATTTAAAATATATACAATATATATCACATATATAAAATATATAAAATATAAAAAAATATGTAAAATATATAAAATATACAAAATATATCAAATATATAAAATATACAAAATATATGAAATATACAAAATATACAAAATATATAAAGTATATAAAATATATAAAATATACAAAATATATAAAATATGTTTCTGGTAGCTTTTAAAAGTTATTTATAAATAAATATATATGTATATCTACCTACATATACATGCATTACTGTTTTATCTTTGCTAGACTTGTTCAGATCAAGCTTTAAAATAATAAATTGGTTTAGCCTATATTGTTTACTTTTTATACTCTGAACCCATTTTCAATGGGAAATCAGGGTATGTATTACGTATTACGAAGTATTTCGTCCAAGTATTTCCGCTAAGTATCCTCTACATATTTCCTTTACGTTTTTCCTCTACGTAATTCCTCTACGTATTTCCTCTACGTAGTTCCTCTACGTATTTAATGCTCAGCTAATCGATCACACACTCTACTTGACTTTATTACGCTGACCCCCAGCAGGCCTGGACGACTGAAGACAGACTGAAGAAATGCTGCAGCTGCTGCCCTTTATATAGGGCCACTTTTACTCAAGCAGCGTCTCTCTCAAATGTTGAGCCCGACGGCAGGTAGAACTCGTTGCAGTTGAACTTCAAGTGAGCAATGGGAACGCTCTCTGCTGCTGTGAGCATTCTAGCTTTGTTTATACACATACACATAGACAACTTTGATGATCTTCTGCACTTTTTCTCTCCTTGCTTTTACTTTCACTCAAGTACTGTCTCTCTCTCAAATGCTGAGCCCGTGCCTGTTTATGCGTGCGTGCTTATGATTGTCTGTGTATGGGTGTTTGCGTGTGTGTTTCTTTTGTAAACAGAAAGACGTGAAGAATTTACTAGTCGAGCAGTCTCGGACTGGAGAGAGCTTTCTTACTTGATATTTATTTATAAAGATTAATATATGTAATAGCCTGCTCAAAGAGACTTCTTTCGTTTAAATTTGCTGTAAATATCATCTTTAAATAATACTATTTATTGCCTGTTTTAGTTGAAGCTTCTTGAATAATACTCATTTGTCTGGAATCAGCTTAGCATATTCTCAAGCAAACATATTATATCTTTGACTTAAATTATGCTCGATTAGCCAACAGCTAGGCTGTGCTAGTCGGCTCTAGGCGCAATTTCCAATTCGAATTTCATAATCCTAAAACAAGCTGAGCCACAAATATGCAGCCTATATTAGCATACATAAACAAGCTGGAATCAGAGCCTTTGCTAGCCCCAAAATCAAATCCATTTAATCGTCCTAAGGCCACACACACACACACACACACACACACTGATAGCAACTGATATGGCAGCAATTCAAACATTTGCTTAAATAACTAGCTAACCCAAGAGCGAGTTGTATCTCTGGAAGGGCGTTAATGCTTGTGTCTGGCTAGGGTTAAAATGGGATGGCAGCTGCTGCCTGTGCTGCCTTCGCTCCTGCCGCTCCACCGGCCGCTTGTTCTTCGGGGTTCGTAGACCCCACTTAACACGGCTCCCATTTTCGCAACTGCTGGCCCCATTAAGCCGGGCCGCGCTCTGCCTGGCAGCACTCGAAGGCACAGTTTGAGCTAAATAGTGAACACAAGCCGGTGGGATTGCTCTTCAAATGAATGCGAAACGAAAGGAGCTGCCACACGGCAGCTAGTGTGTGCTGGTTGCTTGACACACTACACATAATACTCATACGACCCTTAATGGCATACAATCAAATAAATTATGTTTTTTAATTGTTTTCACTAGGCTCTCGAATGCGCTAGCGATTGTGTAAGGTGCTGCCATTTGTTATAAGCACACTGCATTATTTATAGTAACAGCTATTTCGTTTTAGCTCTTTAACAAATATATATATCACATATACATATGTATATTGCTCATACGTCAGCGTGCACCGCGAGCGTTCACCGAAATTGCCCCACCGCAGCCTGCGGTCGCTTTGTGTACCACATTTGTTTCTGTTGCTTAATGTGGCTATTGTTGTACGTATGTGTGTGTGTGTGTACATAGGCCACAAAATATGGACAAACGATTATGAGTAACTGTTGTTCTGCTGGCCGCAATGGGCTTGAGGTTGAGCTTGTGTACTGTCTGTCTGTGTCGGGCGGCCGTCTGCGTCTGGTCTGGCATGTGGAAGATTGCCTGCACATTTATGACGCCTCGAATACCAAAAGCAGCTTGTTTTTTATTATATTTCAGCACTTACACTATGCAACAAGCTTGAGATTGCGATCAAAATGACATACAAAAAATCGGTTTAAATAATAATAATATATACATAAAATGTTATTAAAATTAAAATTAGAATTAAAATTATAAAATTTAGTTAATCCTAATAAATTGACCTAAAATATAAAAAGAAAAATATTTTAAAATATTTAAAACTGCAAATTTAAGATATAACAAATTTAATTAAACCGAATATATTTACTTAAAATAAAATAACAAAAAAAATATATAAATAAATAAAAAATTAAACTGAAAATTTAAGATTTAATAAGGGAGCATAAATTTACTTAAAATATAATTTAAAATATTTTTTATATATTTATAATACAATTAAAAATTTGTTAAATTGCAAATTAAAATTTTTTTTAAATTTAATAAGGCCGAATTAATTTAATTAAGATAAAATAACAACACATTCTTAAGTTTTTAAAGCTGCAAATTAAATATTTATATTTTATTTTAACTTAATGAAGAGAGTTTTTTTTAGATATTTTTTTTTATCAATAAATGAAATTCTGCAATCAATAATGAATTGGCTTGGAGATAATCTTATTTGCAAACTTGTTATTTTAATTCGAGCTTATTTAAACCTAAGTTGTTAGCATGCTTCAAGTGTTTTTCAGCACAGTTCTCTCCCAAAAATACCTCCATAACAAATTTTTTGACAGTTTTTTTTTCAAAATAACATAATAATTATAGTTGTGCTCAAATTTTATTTTTGCAATTCCGCTTGAACCAACGCAGTTGGTAATGAAGTTTATACAACCCATAATTGCAGATTTACACACATTATTATATTAATTTGCATACGGCTTTAGTATCAAACTCTACATGTCTATAACAGTTATTCGTGCTCTATCCGGCTCTATGGTGTAATATATTTAATACGCAGTTAAACTACAGGCAATTTCCCCCTGGAATGTACATGCATATATGTACATGTGTATGTATGTGTATCCGTGGCGGGTTAGCCCGCCGACAGAAGACCGCGCATTGCGTTCGCACTTCATGAATAAAATTTCGACATTAAAATTGTTGCCATTCACAGATTTATAGAGCCAACAAACATTAATATAATACTCGCCAACGCCTTCGTACTTGCATCCTGCACTTTTATGCCACCAACAATAAAAATAATAAAAATAAAGAACGCAGCGAAAAAGAATAAAAATAAAATAGAGCAGGCAAACGAAAAGTTGAACGCATATGCATAACACGAGTGAGTGGGGCTCGGGCTGGGGCTCGACATTGGGTTAGGGTCTGCTGCAGATTGAGTTTGAGCGCTTACACACAAGAGGCGTGTGGCAAAAAGCACGCATGTAATTTATGATGTTTCAGCGAGCAAACAACACGTTCCCCAGCAACAGCAACAGCAGCAGCAGAGCAGCCGAAAAACTTTATGAAACGCACAACATTCTCTCTCTATATATGCATGTATGTGAATGTGGGATATGCTGGAGAGCGCATCGGCAACGGCGAGTGGCACATATGCACATGGGATCGCATGTTCAAGCATTCTTATGGACAGAATGTTAGAAAACTTTTTGACAACTCCATATTACAATTATTTAGCAGAAATATCTGAATGGCAAAATATACCAAGATGCTGTGGCTTATGAAAACTGCAAGCAGTCTATTATGCCGCAATATCATTCGGTTGAATAATTTATTAAACAAGAGCATGCTCTGAAAAGTTCGGCAAAGTTGAAAACAAATTCAGAAATTTTTGCTTAATAATTTAATTCATCAAATTTTCTTTCAATATACAATATACACAAGTTATTTATTTATCTTTTCACAGAATTTGTCTTGTTTTTCTACATCAATAAAAGGGAATGACGTACAAAAAATAATAATAATAATAATAATAATAATAAAATAAATAAAATTTAACAAAATAAATAAAATAAAATAAAAATAATAATAATAATAATTATGATAATTTAATACTAGATAAATTTTTATAATCTCTTTTTACATGCTGTTACTTGTAATAATATATACATATATACAATATATATGTTAATAAATATATATCCCCGCATATATGAATTAAAATATTTATCCAGTTTGATATATGCTTAAGTACTCGTATGCTAAAATTCTAAAGTATACTAAAAAGTTGTTTTCGCTTTGCCAACGACTGTCTTCAAACTGCTTAAGCAAACCTCGAGAAACATATATAACAGAGAGATAACATAGAAGCAAGAGAATTAGTTGGGTAGCAAGTTGAGGGGGGTTTGGGCGCTGAGAGCGCGGGCGTCAGTTGTTTGGCCAACAATGTGCATATTTAGCCGACGCATTAAAGCCAACAACGTACTAAAAGGCAACTGGGTAGACGGAGCGGCGGCGTTTAAAAGTTGACGGCCCTTTAGTATTGGGCATCCTTTTATCCGATATGCTGCAGGCCAGACGCTGTGCACATAATGTATGCAACTTCCGCTACCAGCCCGAGGACTATAAATTAAGCAGCATACTGTGCTTCAGCTCGTCCGCTGTCATCATAATCCCACGACTCTCGCACAACAGCTACGCAGACAGCAGACAACAGGGAACAGAGAACAGACAACAGAGAACAGACAACAGACAACAGCTGCCCGTGGGTTGCTCTCTGCATATTTTTTATAAATAATAATAATATTAAAATAAATAAGTCTGTTGGCCAGCAACGCCTGCGGCATTTGTCGCCATCGACCCTCTGACCGGGCGACCCGGCTGCCCTTCAATCCCCGCCTGGACCGCAGCTGCCCGTGAGAGCCTTCGCCTTATCTACGTGTCTGGCGGCGCGTGTTTGGCAACACTGGTAATTAAAGAGCTCGACGTTGCCGTTGCGGTTTATAAATTGGCAAAATTAAAATGACAATAGAGCTGTCAGCGACACTTTGAGCCGGGTTTCTGGCTCCATTCGCCGCTGGCGGTTATTAAGGCCGTGCCCTGTCGTTTGGATTTAAGATAAGACTCGAATTTTGTTAACATTTTCCACGATATAAGCAACAGTTCTTCGTTAATAATGACAAACCGTTGGCTAGAAAATGCATGTATAATACATAAAATAAATTATTGGTTTATATAGGTTTCAAATATTTTTAAGATTATAGTAATAAAAGTATATTTAAATTTAATTTAATTTATTATTTTTATTTTATATTTTTTTTGTATTTCAATCTTTATTTTATTTATTTTATTTTATTTTTTAAATTATGTAATGTACTTTGCTTTATATACATTTATTTATTTTTTTTAATTTTTTATTATTTTAATTGAAAATATTTTTATTTACATTTGCTTTAAAATGCATTTACAATAAAATAAATTATTTAAGTGTAAATATTTTAACAGTATAGTAAAAATATATTTTAATTTAATTAATTTACTATTTTTATTTTTTTTTATTATTATTATTATTTTTTTTTTTTTTTAATTATATAAAGTTCTTTGCCTCATATAAGTTTTTATTTTAATTCAGTATTGTTGTTATTATTATGTTTTAAATAATTGTAATTTACTTTGCTTTATATCTATTTATATTTTAACTCATTATTATTTTTTATTTTTTCTTTCAATTTAAATTATTTTTATTTAATTTGCTTTATATAAGTTTCTTTTTTTAATTTTTCCTTATTTTAATTTAAATTATTTTTATTTAATTTGGCTTAATTTTAGTGAAACACATGAAGTTTAATTCTCTGATTTCTGAAAAACTTTTTATTCTTCTTAGACATAAATTGACAAATAAATTGTTCCCAGCAAAATTCCTATGCATTTACCCAAAAATTGTAAAACTAAAACTTTCTTTTAGTCGAGCCATAAGAAAGTTATTTGTGGCACATGCTAAAACTTAATTCAGTTGCCCCAAAAAAAAAACTTTCACAGAATCACCTCGAGTTTAAAAAGAAATCTATTATTATTTCCTTCAAGAGCTGCTCCTAGGGAGACGCAAATTGAAATTGTTTGCCTCTCCGGATCAGGCTACTTCAATATACTATATACATATTTAATAAATGTTGACTGCCAAGTGGGCTACTTTTGCCACTTTGGCCTCAAGTCCGCTGCAACTTTTTGCATAATTTCTAATAATTCGACTCTGAGGCGGCCCTCGAGTTGGGGGGGGGGGGGGGGTGGCTGGACCTGGGAGCTGGTGCATTTCTTTTGTGCTCACCTTGGCTCAGTTTTATTTCGTTTGAGCAGCTGCTTGGCATGAAGAGGGCCACAGCATCCTTTGAGTATCCTTCACGCAGCGCATTTTATGCCTTTTTATCAGCGAGGATGTCGCAAGTTTTACACAACGGCAAAATTGTAGCTTTTAGGCTTTGCGCCACTTTCAACACTTTGCTTTATGGCATTTTTTGGCCCTCTGCCGTTGTCTGGGAGGTGGCGCCGTGTTTGACCCTTTTAGCCGAGCTTTGGACATGTTTTCGTGCTGCATTTAATGGCTGGCCAGATACAGTTATACCAGATACCAGGGCCCCGGTGCGGGCGAGCCATGTTCGGTGTTGTGCAACACTGCAGCAGGTGGCTAATATAAGCTGCTCTACAAGTCGAACTACAGCACAAAGTGAACAACAACAACAACAACAACAACAACAGCAATCGTGGGCAGGCTGCATGCTAATGAGTTTGAAAGCAATTGCCTTAAATTGTTTCGGGTCTCAAATTGGGCTGCTGCTGCTGGTCGATTCAGGTACCTCTACTACATATACATCTATCTATCTATCTCTCTCTCTCTCTCTCTCTGTGTGTGGCCTAATTGCAGGCGTGTTTGATTTACACTAGCCATGAAATTGTCCATTTGGGCATTACAGGAAATTTTGTGTGCTTCTTCTGTTAGTGCTATTGCTGTTGTTGCTGTTGTTGTTGTTGTTGCTGCTGGTGCTGGTGCTTCAGCTAGTTATGTCCGGGTCTCAAACGTAAATCCGACACACATTCAGTCTGCCAGCCCAGATTAATAGCCCATTCAGTCCGACGGGGGGGGGGGGAGTTTAAGCTAAGCGGCATTTATTTAGTGGCTCGCATCCGGTCTCCTTTCGGCTGCCCCATGAATTAGTGCCTGACTCGAGTAGCCATAAGACGTAGCTACACGTGTGTGTGTGAGAAATATATGTGAGCAGCTTTAGCTAAGTGAAATTTTCATCAAGCTACTTAAGCAATCGATGCTTTTTCAATCGCATCAAATAGATTCCCTCTAGAGCTGTCACACCAGAGCAGCTTAGCGCGCACAATTAACAATGCGAAGGTATAAAATAAAATAGATTAAATTCTTTAAATATTTCCTATAGTTCCAACAAACCTTTAGATTCTATCGTGCTTAAGTTTCTAATGCATATTGCTCTTTAATGTTTGTATATTCCCTAAACGAATGATTGCCTGGGAGCTAAATCAATAAGAGCAAAAAGCTTTCTCCCTTTCTCTCCCTTTATCTCTGTCTAGTTCTTACCTCTACCGAGATCCCGCTGAGCGTCTTAAGAGCGCTCTCAGCTGCACTTAGAGTCAGACCGCAAACAATAACTCAATTGATGCATCGAATGACAATTTCAAGTATTTGTATCAAATAGATGCCAGCCACGCCCACTGTGCACACAGAATGATGCATTTGAGACGTGTCATGTAGCAGCGACAAGAATGAGAGCTTTTTCAGGCTACGGGATATTTTGGAGATATTGTTAAAAACAAGCGAAGCCCCCGGCTAGAAAGGATGCGGGCAACTCGATTTGCTGATGCTCTGCTGCATACACTCACTGTCCAGCTAGCGAGTTGTCTAAATTGTCCAGCTGTCCAGCTGTCCAGCTGCCCAGCTGTGCATCATGTTGAGCTACAAAGCAAAAAGTGCCGAGCCATTGCCCGCTGCTGCTGCTGCAAGAGCTGCTGCAGCTGCTGTTTCGACTGCCATTTAATTCAATGACGGACAACAAAGCATTGCCACTGGGATGCGCTGCAGCAGCTGTGCAGCTATGTCTGCGTGTGTGTGTCTGAGTGTGTGGCAGGCAGTGGCATACAAAACAATTTCCCTGGAGAGTTTCCATGTTCAGTTATTCGCATGTGAAAAAGCGCATCTGTTGTTGATTGTGTGAACTTCCTTTCAATCGTTTGTTTGTCGTTGTTTCTTCTTGTTTGTTGTTGTTGTTGCTGCTTTTTTTTTTGTTACTATTGTTGTGGGTGTTATTGCTGTTATCCGCCAGTGGCGACTGGCCTGCAGCCTTCATGCATTCCTTTTTGTTACACTACCTTTTGCGACACTCTTGAAAAGGGCAGCTGCCTTTTTTGCTGCCAGCACTTTGCAAACTTTTGTAATTATATAATGCGCAATGCGCATCTCAAATTGTAGCTTCAAAGTGTTTACATATTTTTTTCAATGATGTAATTCCATTCCACTTTTCGTTAGTTTAATGAAGAAGCTTTAAAGCCTTACGAAATATTTAATTTTCCATTTAAGTTTGATTCTAGACTATCAAAAGGAAAGCATACTCTTTAGTCTGCCATGGTGTTTAGAATAGTTTTCTTTTTTTTCGACTAAGAGTCTTTGTTGAGCGTCTTTAGAAACAATTGCGCTGTTTTGTGCAAATAGTTTATATATATATATATATATAAATAAATATATATATACAGTATAAACTGTCGTTCTGGCCAAACTCAAACGCATCTCCAAGGAATCCAATTCACACACACACACACACGCTCAAGAAATTGCAGCAGCGACGTGGACATTGCGGGGGCGGCGTCGTCGAGTTCAAATTTTGTGCATTGTGCTATTTATTTATTGCACGGCACAAACAGAGGACGCACACACACACACAGCCACACACACACACACAGATAGACTAGAGTCGAGAGTCCTGCTGGCTGCTCGAAATGAGATAGTAGCTGGCATTGTTTTTTGGTCCGAAATGAAATGAAGGGAATAATGAATGCTCCTTTGTCTGTGTGTACGTGGCAATGTTTATTGGTGTGTGTGTGTGTGTGTGTGTGCGCAGGAGCCAAGCGGGAATCGGACAGAGTCGCTGTAATAACTAACTAACTCTCGGCATAATTGCCTGGCCTCTCGCCAGCAGAGAGCCTCTTTCATTATTATTTACGGTAGCCAAAGGGCATTTTTCTATTCAGTCCCCTGAAATGCTGCTGTTCGTGTCAGTTTTGACGCTAATGAGACACACATTATTACGGTGCTAAATAATAAAATAATAACAAAATATTGGCCAATATGGGCCAGCACCAGGCGTAATAGAAATATTTTTAATGACCTAACCTAATGAATTTAATAATCGAAATTAATTGAGTTCAAATCAAAAATCAAATAATTAGTCAATAAAATAATAGAAATTAAATTTTGGATTTTCAGAGTAATTATTTAAAATATGAGAATTATATCAATATGATATGCATTTCCCATATACAATATTTAAATAATGGCTAACGATTTAATTTAAAAACATTATAGCATACTTTTCTGCGCATTTATATGTGTGTATTATATGTATGTATGTATGCATGATATAAATATTCGTAATTAGTCAGCTAATCAAATTAAAGTGAAGAAGATGCCAATAAAGTTAATTATTCACAAAATCATTTAAAATATTAATTAGTTTTGGCTGGAATAAATTAAATTATTTTTACAGTCTATTCAATTTTCATATATTTAGGTATATAAGTATATACAAAAAAATGCCCATACCTGAATTCTATGTAGAACTGATATATATTTTACATATGCATATATGTGACAAGCAATAAACATATGTGCTATGCATTTTGAACATTGATTGTAGGGACTTATTTATGGACTTTACGACGATAAATTAACTGTTGAAATTGCTCTTATTTAAGATGGACTTTACGATGCAATTTTCAAGGCCTGGCCTGAGGTGTGTATCAAATCCCATTTACTTTTAAACTGGAAAGAAAGGTGGACGGAATCCCAAATTCAATTGCACACTTGGGCCTTAGATTAACAATGACCAAGAACGTCATTAGCACGAAGAGCAAATTTGATATACCATAACATATTAAAACTTGTCCATTAGGCAATGCAAAAATGCAAAAATGCAATGCAAAAACTTTTAACTAATAAAAGGAATTTATACAGTACATAATTAAGAAATATCAAGCAACGTCTAAATATGCAAATTAATTTATCGATAAAGAAATAATATAAATTTAAATGTGTGAAATTGTAAAAAATTAATGATGTACAAGAAAATGCATTACAAATTTCAACTGCCCAATTTATTCCAGATTACGAGATCAGTTAATATGACTGAGTCGCTTGCAACAACAACAAATATACCTTGCCACGCCTCTCTGTAACATATACTCTCACAAAGCTATTATACCCTGAAAAAAAAAAAATCCCG
>JAWNOM010000465.1:0-16808 GCA_035045965.1 Drosophila aldrichi
AAAAGCAAAAATGTAAAAGGCACAAAACCCATTTTTATGCACACATTCATACGAAATAGCACAAACGAAGGCGTATATTGTTAATATGTATATTCCATATAGAACTAATTGTGACTAGCTTAAATGGTTATGCATAGCTCCACATTAAATATAGAGTTATTTAATTATGATGAAATCTTTCAAGGTAATCAGAGTCATTACAATTATAAAGTAAAATAAATATCAATGAATAAAATAACAAGTAAGAAAGTTCTAGACTGCTCAACTAGTAAATCCCCTGAACCCTTCGGAGAACTGATATTTCAATCATTCTTTTCTGACACACACACACACACACACACATAGGCATGCACGCATACAGTACTTGAGTAAAAGTAAAAGCAAGGAGAGAATAAGTGCAGAAGATCATTAAAGTTGTCTATATGTTTGCAGCAGTTCTCATTTGGTAGTTGTATTTAGGTAAAACGAAGCTAGAATGCTCACAGCAGCAGAGAGCGTTCCCATTGCTCACTTGAAGCTCGACTGCAACGAGCTCTACCTGCCGTCGGGCTCAACCTCTGAAAGAGACTTGAGTAAAATTGGCCCTATATAAAGGGCAGCAGCTGCAGCATTTCTTCAGTCAGTCTTCAGTCGTCCAGGCCATGGAATTACGTAGAGGAATTACGTAATGGAATTACGTAGAGGAATTACGTAATGGAATTACGTAATGAAATTACGTAATGGAATTACGTAATGAAATTACGTAATGAAATTACGTAATGAAATTACGTAATGGAATTACGTAATGGAATTACGTAATGGAATTACGTAATGGAATTACGTAATGGAATTACGTAATGAAATTACGTAATGGAATTACGTAAGGGAAATAATAAGAGGAATTACATAGAAAAAAAAGGAAATTTTTAGCGGAAATACTTGGAAGAAATACTCCGAAATACGTAGAGATAATACTTAGAAGACTCAGCTCGTCACCCTGGTCAGAAATACATAGACTTTGTGGGGTCTGCCACGCCTCCATCTGCCTGTTACATACATTTCAACAAAACCATTATACCCTGATATCCTATTGAAAATATGTGCAGGGTATACAAAAACAACAAGATGCATGTCATCGTTATTCAAAATATACATGCATAGCTTAATCGGAACCATTCATCTTGAAGAGTTGAAATAAATAAAAAATAAATAATTCTTCAGCGAAGGCACATCCTAGAAGAATCACTCTGGGCATCACATAAAGACCATCTCTCTATTCTCTATTCAGAGGCTGATATACCTGTTTATGCAGATCAAGAATCTAATATAAGCTAGTTCTTAAATATCTTTTATATGACTGCATATAAATGTTTAGCTTCTTGCAAGGCCAGCTTAAGTCTGTCGCTCACCCTTTAATCCGGGGATTAAATTCATAACTAGTTTGACGCCCAAGTCGCCCAGCTACAGCCAAAGGCAACTAGTTGGCTAAGGGCTCTGGTGCTCGACGCTGACTGTCGTATGCATTAGTTAAAACATACTAAAACGAACGCTTGCCGAAATCCTTTAAAAATGGCGGGCCCCACGAGAAAAGGGCCCCAAATAGGACCCACGAAAATTTACATTCAAATTAGGGTTAATGAGCAGTGAAATTGTTATTTAACTTCACTTGGCCGTTAGCCGCTTTAAAGGGAGCAGCACTTGGCCAGGTCTTGTTTTAAATAACCACGCAGTTTACGACACGTTTTAGATATTTTCTAGTGCCAGGCAAAGCAAAAAGGAAAAACGAAAAAAAAATGGAAGATTACCAGAGACAGACAGAGAGAGAGAGAGAGAGAGAGAGAGATGGAGCAACATGCTGCTTGCAGAATATTCGGGCGCATAAATTAATTGAATATTGTGAATGCGCCACGTGCTCAGACATTAATTTCTTGCACATTTTACGTGGAGTAATATTTAAAATTTAATCAAGCACTTTAATTTGATTAACTACACACGTCTTTCAATATAAATTTATGGCCGCTCGACGCATAATCAGAGACCAGATCCACTGCCATCCACTGACCAACCGTAAAAAAGGGTTGCCCACCTAACCAGCTCGGCTCACACAATTTTTTAGTCTCGTCACAGCTTTCAACACTCCAGCGCCGTCATTTAAAATGCGTGCGTGACGCGTCACGATGCTCGTTGGCTGGGCGGGGAGAGGAACGGAGTGCTTGATAGGATGGCTTGGCAACTAATAGCAACACGTACGCCTGATAAAATATTTTATTGGCTTTATATTATTTTAGCATTTAAAATTAGAGCCGCCGACCCACTGCTCTGAGTTCAAACTTGAAAAATTGACAACTGAAAAAATATATATAGAGATAGATGAACATATATATATATATATATATATATATTTATATATGAGAATTTAATGAGATTTTTGAGTGACACACCCACACACACACTATGAGACTAGGCAACCATAATAGTATTCTCTTTGTTCTGCTCATAGTTTATTTTTATTTTTTTAATTTTAGATTACTATTATTATATTATATTAAAATAAATATATAAATATGAATTTGAATTATATTGTCTGTATGTGTATGCTGTATGCTGTACGCTGTATGCTGTATGCTGTATGCTGTATGCTGTTTGAATTAATTTTTAAATTTTAAAATGATTCTTTTTATTTAAACTTATTTAAAAAAGTAAATAAACAAATTAAAATATAATAAAATACTATAAAAAAAAAACCAAAAAACTCTCAATTTCTCAATTTAATTTGTAAATAAAAATATTCAAAAATTTTGTAGAACAGCGAGAAATCATGTAACAGTACATTTTCACTTTAAAGTTAGCTTGTAATCGGAATTTCATATGAAAATTAAAAATTAAATATAAATAGAATTTACAAATTGGATTATCAAATATTTTTAAGCTAAGAAAAGTCGGATCTAATGAATTTGATCATAAATATTCATATACAAAGTAAATCTCTTTTAGCATCAGCTCAAGTTATTCGATGGGACTGGCCTTTAGACCTTTAGAGTATTTCTTGACGGCCGTTGGTCGAAATCCATATTTTATGTAATTGGTGCGGAACTTTTACGCTCTTGGCGTGTGCTGCAATTTGGAGTCCATAAATCATATTCAAATATATGGCCCGAAAGTGAGGAGCTAAACACCGGCGTCATTTTTATTTGCGTACGTGTCCTTTGTGTGGCGCCTGGGCGAGGTGACTGAGAGCAGCCAACTACTCGCACTGCATATCGCATCATGCAAATCTTAAATAAATCTTGAATTTCTGTTTCACGGAAATCACGCCCAGCCGGCCAGCAATTTAAGCTCGTACTTGGACTATCTTGAACGGGAACGGCACGCGTTAAATGGCAAATGGCAAATAGCAAATGGCAAATGCCAAATGCCAAATGCTTCATGCTAAATTTCAAATGCCGACTCCTGCTACTGATTGTGATCTATGTGGGCGGCTCTCTCGCACACTTGCTGCTGGCATATTTGCGTTTTCATTGCTGTGTGCGCTGTGAAGCATGATTTGATTTTCATTTTGCCCGCTCCACATATTTGTGGCATAATTCAGCAATTAGCTGCGATTGTGAGGTGCGCACTGGTCAAGCGCGCCTCACGCCAAAATCAGAAATCACAAAAATCTGTGCTCAGCGGGCAAGCAAAACAGGCAACAAAAAAAGTCAGCTCGCAATGGGAATTCTCTGTTATTTGTTTACTATTTCTGCTGTTGTAGTTGCGCGTCGTTTGGAATTTTAAATATGGCGTCTGTTTTGTTTGAAAACGGAAACGAGTGTCTGTCAGCTTATTTGTTTGTTTGTCTGTTCGCTATTGCTGTTGCTCAGTTGTCAGCGACGTCGACGACCCGAAATGAACTCAAGCAACTTTTATGCCGCTCCCTTGGCAAAGGAAACGCCGTCTAATGTGTTCTTTGTGCATCCGTCTGTTGTGATGTTTGTGTTTTTGTGATTGTCATGCCCAGTGGCGTCGTGACCGTTGAGCAGACATCAGAGGGTTTCACTGTGTCCTTAAGCAATAGTTTCTACTGTTCAGCAACAATAAAAAAAAAGAAAAACATTTAAAATATATACCTGCAATTTAATGAAATTTCCATTTGGAAACTATATTTTAACCCAAAATACAAAATTAATAATGTCTAAATCATATTTACCAAACATAAATACCGCCAAATTTCGCATAGTTTTATTTGAGTTCAGCCTTTCTCTCACCCCGGGCAATTATTTGTATTTAACGCACGTCCCTGTCGCATTTTCAGCGGAAAACTGTTTAAATAATCAACTCACATAGACCATGACATAACGGCACAGTGCGCTTCTATGCGTTCGCCCTTTGCACTAATAAACTTTACTTTGCATTTTTAATAGCCTACTTTTCGGCGCATTAATTTTAATGTTACTATTTTGGCCAACAGTCGAAGTGACAGGGAGAGAGAGAGAGAGAGTGAGAGAGAAGGAGACAGATAGAGTTGGGTTGCTGCTTAGATTTAATCATTTGCAATTTCATTTAAATGCTGGCACTCAATTTGTGACTCGCATCTTGCCTATCGTAATGCAGAGGCCTTGAGCTGAGTAAATGGATAATGAAGAGCCGTTGGCAAAACAAAGCTCGCTTATCGCCAATTTCCAATAGTTTTTGCATGACCTTCGACACACACACATACACACACACACGCACACAAACTAACATATGAGCTATTTATGCAGATTTTTTTTTGCATTTATAATGAGGCAGCCGCTGCCACAGATAAACGTGCCAATAAATTAATGTGCTTTGCATTTCGTTATTTGCAGTCAGTCATACGATAGTGAAATTGCAAATGCATACACAAATAGCATGAATCACATGCGAGCTGCCATATATGTATGTATTTGCATGCGTGCCTTCGGGCTGCATTTTTCCGCCAAGCTTAGCACTACACATCATTTTAATTAACTAGTAGAGCTCGATGCAGGCCAGGCGCATATATCAAAAACAGAAAAAGGAAAAGAAAAAAAGAGAAGATAATAATATTCAAGTGCATATTCCCATACTCCGTGGGTATACCAAATATGATTATATTATTTAACTGAGATGAGGTTCGCCCAATAGCTGTGCACTTCAATTTGTTGGCCAAGGCAAAGAGCAGAAACCAGAATAAAGCAAAACATTTCTGCATGAAAATAAAAGTGGGAGATGCAGTGACAGATGGGCGAACATTTTGTCACAGAGTATGAAGTGTAAAGCAGTTTAAAAAGAGGAAAAACACAAAAACGAAAAAATAATGGAACAACAAGAATAAATAACTAAAGGAAAAATAAAATGCCTGACGCCATGCACAAACAATTTGCAATTCAACAGCTAAAGGGATCAGCACTGACAAGCGCATTTGCAGCACATCAACGGGAACGGGACATGTTGGCTATGCCGGTCCACAGCCCCGCCCCCTCAAAACCAAAACATCAACCATACACATGTTTCCTTATCTTTTTTACAATGCTGCATGCAAAATCATCTAGCATCCATATATGTATGTGCACGCTCTCACGCTTCATTTTGCAGTACTCTATCAGAGAGTCGACTGATTTAATTATTGAACAAGTACTAACTGCTTAATATATACGAATTATCCAGTGGTATTTGAGTAAAATTATCTCCCATATTGAGCTGGAAAGAAATAATTATAGCTATTACTTATATAATACAAACAAAAGCCGATATATGTATATTTATATAATTTATATTAATAATATAAACCTTGACAAAGAAAAAGCTCTATGGAATTCGTTTTCAAATCTATCACAAACCAAATTAATATTTATTCATTACACCTCGACAGACTCAATCAAGTTTCTGGAGCAGTATATATATTGTATATATAACAAAATTTAGTATATACAAATTTCCCTTTTTATACCCTGAACCCATTGAAAATGGGAAATCAGGGTATAATGGTTTTGTTAAAAGTATGTAACAGGGAGAAGGAGGCGTGGCAGACCCCACAAAGTATATATATTCTTGATCAGGGCGACGAGATAAGTTGATTTAGCCCTGTCCGTCTGTCTGTCCGTCCGTCCGTCCGTCCGTCCGTCCGTCCGTCCGTCCGTCCGTCCGTATGTATGAACGCGTCGATTTCCGAAGCTACGATAGCTAGAGACTTCAACTTTTTTTTTAAATGACCGTATATACAGCGCGCATATCAAGTTTATCACAAAAGATCGATAACTTGTCCCGTTATTTTTTTATCGATAAAAAACCTTATCGAAAGACAGTTATAAAATTATATCTCCCACATCTTTAGAGCTAGAGTCTTCAAATTTTAAATGTAGACTTATATGTACTTTATAGAATTTCGGTTTTTGTTATAATTCACCCCCACCCTTATATCCACCCCCTCACCCTCACATTTGTAAAAGGCGTATTTCAAATACTAGAGACTTGAGCTTCGGCATAAACACGCATAGTAATGATATAATCACAATCTAAAAGTTTCATGAAGAACGTACATCTACAAAAAAAGTTATTAAACAATTAAATTCCCATGGTAAGCCGACACTGCAGCCCATGCGTGTTTATGCGTGCGCGCCTATGTGTGTCTATGCATGTGTGTGTGTGTGTGTTTTGTGTAAGCAGAAAGACGCGAAGAATTATTGAAATATCAGTTCTCCGAAGGGTTCAGGGGATTTCCTAGTCGAGCAGTCTCGACTAGTGCTTTCTTACTTGTTTTATGTATATTTATTTAAGCGTTGAAGTTAGTATATAAAACTAAATAAAAAATATATACAACAAAAATAATAAAAAATATGTATAAATAAAAAAATATATAAAAATATAATAAAAAACAAAATTTTATAATATTCATAATACTATAATATGAATATGAATATTATTAGAATTCAAAAAAAAAAATAATAATAATTATATTAATGTGTATAAGAAGAATGCAAAAAAAAAAAAAAAATAAATAAATAAATAAATAAAAATTAATTTTTACAAAAATTAAAACTAAAATGTATTAAATCAAAAAGTATAAAATTAAATTAATAAAATAAAAAAAATATTATTATTTATAAATCTAAAAAGACTAATCACATAATAATAAATTCATTTATAGATAAAGGAGTATAACTTCTTCACATTTTGCCTAAGGCATTAGCTAAACTCTTCTTTAAATATATTAAAATATTAATAAAAATATTATTAAAATTGAAAACATATCACTTATAACGCAGAGGTAGTGTATTCATGCGTCTGTGTGCACTCAGAACTCTGGCAATTTGTTTTTTTGTTTTTTGAAATTGTCATTTGCATTGCAGTCGTAAATGCATTTGTTTCATGTCCTCACTCCGATTTGTTATTGCTCAAGTTGTTGCTGTTATTGTTGAGGACGTCCGCCTTGTTGAAATTAATGAATTTGTTCGCATGAGTGTGTGTGTGTGTGTGTGTGCGGGAGTGTGTGTGAGTGCGTGGTCACACATCATTGTTTTTCGAATCATCGTTAGTGTTGATGTCAGCCTTATGATAAAAATAAATTAATTTTATGCATGCGAAACAAATTTAAGTCTTGTTATACCCTGTTGACGCTTGTGCTCATTTCACAAATGATTCCACAATGAAAGCGGCTTGCCACATATTTAATAAACTACACAAATAAGTGAAATTCCTTGTGGAAGTAATCAAGATTGATTGAGACTTGAGCTCCTTATACAGGGTATTTGCTGAATTCACATTTAATTGAGTTCTAATACAGCAATTGGTCTGCTCTCTTATTAGTTTATTGATAGCAGCTTGAGATTGTTCATTATTTCCGGCTCTGTTTTTTTTTTTCTGCTTTGATTTCTGTGGTTAATTGCTGCCAGAGATGACAAACACCTGATTCGTTGGCCGATAATAAATTGGCAATTAATTGAGACAGTTGCTGATGCGTTATTAAAGCGACTCTTATCGATTGCGAGCCGGGGAAGAGCTCATTAATAAGCCAGCTGAGAGAGGAGGGAGAATGATGCCAAATGTCTAAGCGGAAAACACCTAATGAAAATACTTATTGCTCAAGTGCGAGGCTAAATTGAAAGCGAAATGCATTTTAATGCCACATTTTCAACTTAAATGCAGCGAGCACACTTTCCCTCACACGCACACACACACACACACAAACAAACATCCGGCGAACGGAAGCCACAATGCGCAATAAAGATTGCCGGGCGTGGGCAGTCCATGCTGCTCGAGTGGCGGCCAAGGCACGTAAAGATCGTTGCCATTGATTTATGCACCGCGTGCCAGCGCCAGCGTGAAGCGTGCAACAAGCCAAGGCAACGCGCAGCGTACCGAAAAATAAAAACCAAAAAAATATAAAAATAAAAAACACAAATAAATAAAAAGAAATGAATATAAAAATATATAAAAAAGTTTGCGGGATGCTGGATTGCTATAGAGAAAGAGAGAGAGAGAGAGAGAACGCGCTGAAGCTGAAGTCGTAGCTGGTTGGCTTCCTGGCTTGCTGGCCGGCTTGGGGAGGAGTGATGAGTGCGGGTCAGCTGTTAAATAAGTGTGTCAACACGTTGACTTCTTGTTACCAGCTAGCGACCTTGCCGTCCGTTTCACTTAACTGCCAGCCAGCCAGCCAGCCAGTTTTGAGCCAAATGAAGCGTGCCCCAAAGTATGCAGCGAATGCTGCATAGAACGTGCCCCAATCCATTTTAGCTGCCCTGTCAGCTGGCTGGGCGAAATTTGATTAAGTCCAAGCCGGCGATAAGTTCATTGTGCGCCTTGCCACGGCCATGGCCATTTTACATGCATAATGTGACGTGCTCGTGATGTGAACGCGAACGCGAATGTGAATGCGAATGCGAGACCAAGCGATGCTCACCGCTGTGTGGCAGCTACGAACATAGCAATTAACTCACACACACACACACACACACACACATAGACAGACCATCCAGCTGTTGCGGCCTAACACAATTACAGCTGCAGAGTCGAAATTACGCCCTGTCGCCGGCATCAGTGTTCGATTTTTGTCACGCACCAGATGCGAGCCGTGGGCGTTGTTGTGTTGTGGCGGGCGGGTGGGCACGGTTATGGTCATATCTGCTGCCAACGTATTGTCACAATGCCACAAATCGAACGTCGCGGCCTGATGGCACCGTTCGCTTTTGCGGCTGTCTGCCGTAAAAGTTTCCTCATATACCGTATAATTACTCATACGACTCGTTGCCCGCCTGCGCTCAAATCGCATTTTGGTCAATGACGACTATGCAATTACATTCATCACCCATTTACATAATGCAATAACGCAGAAAGACGACCCAACAATCACACACATATTTATCTAACAACAATAAGCTAAAATGCTAATTTTACATTTGAATAGCACCGATGAGAGACCCATTAATATTTATAATGCACAGATTGCTGATTATGCATAAGCTAGAGCCGGTATCTGAAAATATATATAGGTGGCTAGGCAGCTGACTTATATTGCTCTCAACTAACTATTTATCAATTTACAAAAAAAAAAAAAATGGTAAATAAATAAATGAAAAATAAATAAAGTAAAGGAAATCAATAAATAAATAAATAATAATTAAAAAAAAAAATAATAAATAATAAATAAATACATACATAAATTCAACAAGTAAGAGTGCTCTAGTCGAGACTGCTCGACTAGGAGATACCCTGAACCCTCCAAACTGATATTCTAATCATTCTGCACTTCTTTTATGCACACATACACACACATGCCTCCATATGCACGCATAAACTCGCGCTCTGCTAACTGCGCAGTCAGCAGCGACTGCGGTTGGGCTGCGCTGCAGTGTGGGCAATACTATGAGATTTTATTTGTTGAATAATTTCGTTTGTAGACGTATGATCTTAATGAAACTTTCAGAATGTAATCATAATGTATAAATGTGTGTACATTCCGAAGCACAAGTCTCTAGTATTTGAAATACGTTTTTTACGAATTGGGGGCGAAGGGGGCGTGGTATCCAAAATCTGTAAATGACAAAATGTGTGTATCCATCGAATGTATATACACAACAAATCTGAACACTCTATGTTTAAAAGTGTTCAAATTAGGCTGAAAAAACAATATCAATTTATCGATTATCCTCGATAAAAAAGATATCGAATGAGTTATCGAAAAAATATGATAAACTCGTACTGCGTATGGTATACACAAGTCTACATACAAAATTTCAAATAAATAAATAAATAAAAAATAAATAAAAAATTAGTGAATAAATCAACAAATAAATAACAAAAATAAATAAATAAGTAAATAAATTATATAATAAATAAAAATAGTAATGTATTTAATATTTATAATGTATTAAGTTAAATTTCATGTTTTAGTCTGCTCAGGCTAATAAAATGTTTAAATAAATTCAAAATTTTATTTATTTCGAATCGCCAATGAAAGAAGCCTTTTTTAAATTTTTACTTATATTTTTTAATATTACAAGTTTTATTAAAGGAATCATAGTGTTACATAAATAATCAATAAAACAATTAATAAATTTGTATGAGCATAAGCCACAACCAGATCAATAAGAAGTGTTAAACGTTGCTTAAATTATTTACTTAAAACAATAAGAACTGTTAAATATTGTTGTAAATTATTTACTTAAAACTATGTTTAATTAATCAACATTGACTTTGCGCATTGCCTGCAAGCAAAGCCTATGTGTAATAATAATAATAATAATAATAATAATAATAATAAGAAAATTGGTTTTGGCTTGAAAATTAAATTTTCTCATCTTTGTTAAATTCTTAAGGTAATTCCGATTTTCTTTTAGGCATAGAAATGGAAAATAATTGTTAAATATCTATGTATACATTGTGTATATGTATATGCATTTTCTAGGCTGGTATCTTTAAATTAGATTGAAAATTTATATATTTACAATAGTGTTCATATAATCTGTGGAACAAAAATGAAACGCCAGCAGCTTTACGATTATTCATATTTGCCAATGAAGCCTGTTCATAATTCCATTTGATAATGAGGGCGAATAAATGATAAAATATGCATGAGAGTGCACATAACACAAGGTACAATAAAAACAAAATAGAAAAAAAATAAAAGGAGAAAAAACAATGCTGAAAAATGGAACTGATGCCTCGGGGGAGGGGCGAGGCAATGCAACACAGGCGATAGTGCAGATGCCAGGGGCAGGCAATTTCCGCAACATTTGCGCAGCTGTTTGCGACGTGATTTGCATTAGCCACGCCCACCAGCTACGCCGCCTCGATGGGCGGCCGGGACAGCTGTTTTCTGCTCTTCTTCATTCTCTTTTTTTCTCTCTTCTCAGATGGCAAGTTTTTGTGCAATCTATCTGCATGTTGCACGTCATGTTTAGCTATGTTGCACTTATGGTTTTATTATATTGCGGCCAAAGATTTATGGCCCGACAGTTTATATTCGAGCTGTGACCAAATCTTTCAAGCAGCTGCGGTCATGGTTAGCTAAATTTATGTGCGCCTAAGACAGACCACAAATGCCAGCTGGCGAGCGATGTTGCACAAATAAACGGTCTTAAGTAATGAGTGCAACGACAAGAGAGAGAGAGAGAGAGGTAGATCAAGCTTGGTTAACTTGGCCAACTTCACATAAATATTTGCAGCAACTGCCACAAGAATTTCGAGTAGGCAATGGAAAACTCGAATCGTCAACTGATAATGGCTAATTATTGGCAAGTACAATTTGCCGGGTCAGCCGGCCGTAACTCCCAAAGTTTTGAACAAAGATATAAAAAAAAAACACTGGCCATAAATTCGCAGTTGGGCAAGTTGTGCACTGTCGCCCGGAGATTTCTGCTCCGTCTGCCAAGCAAAAAGCCAAAAAGCAAATAGCCAAAAAGAATGCCAAGCCAGTGCACAGAGCGCACAGCGCGATAACAACAATAAGTTGCAAGTTGCAAGTTGCAGCAGCAAGTGCCACAACAGGCCAACAGTCGATAGTTTCGAAATACTTTTGGCACTGCCAGCGGACCGCTTGCCCCTTTGATAAAAACATTCGAATAGTCAGCGCCGTTTACTGTCAGTCCGGCTCGGCTGGCAGTTCGAGCCAAGTCGAAGTGCTTGGCTGTTTGTAATTTATGGCATTTTAACAAGCAACCAACAAAAAAGGAGCAAACAGGGGGGGGCGGGGAGTGGAACGGGCAGTTCCGTTACAGTTTCTTGCTGCAAATAGGCATAAATTTGCATTTAATGCAGCTGAGAATGAAATGGGCTAAAATGAGGAGCGCAAATGCCAAAAATTATTTTGCTATTTAGTAAGTGTATAATTTCCTGGTCCGCTTTGGGCCTCTCCACCTGGATTGCAGGTGCCACAGGTCACAGGTCGCAGGTCGCAGTTTGCTAGGTGCCATAAAAGCGGCATAAATTTTTTAAACTTTTACAACAAATTTGCATTGCAAATGCCTTAAACACACACACACACACATACAGGCACACACACACATACAGGCATATACGCTGCTTGCTTTAGTATTTTTCGCGTTTTGCATGCGGTTTTAACAGCGTTTGGGTCAGTCTATTAAAATGCAAAAACCCCCGCTTGCCCCCTCCATCCCCCCTTTTGCCATCCGGAAGTCCATTTTGTCTTGTCGTTCACGTCATAAATATAGCCGGGCAAATGGCGTGCTGTTTACGGCTTAGTCTGCCCGTATAGACGGGCTGACAGTGTGTGTGTGTGTGTGTGTCGGTGTGTGTGTCGGTGTGTGTGTGTTTGTTTATGTGTGCTGCTTTTAATGACAATTTGCTTGGGGTTTGCATTAAATTGAAGCGAATTTCACTTGACACACATACGTGAAAGTATTTATGTATGTATATGTGTATTTCAGCGTATGTGTGTGTGTGTGTGTTGCTGCACCATTTCGTTGTGCGTCGCTTCTCTCGCTTTTATTTTGACAGCATAAATTTAAATAATTTCCACTCTGCATTCGCTTTTACAACTCGCTTTTTGAAATCCGTCTGTCTAGATACTAATCTATAACTCAGAGTGTGTGTGTGTGTGATGGTTTATGCTGCACATAATAACAGTAGATTGCGATAGCAGGTGAACTATCATCAGCTCAACCTGCTGCGGCAAGCTTATGCTTGATACAACACTTTACGTTTGACTCATATGATTGAGACGGTGCTCTATACGCCGTAGACCGTTCCTAAGACCGAATCTATTTAAACTGGAATATAAAAACTTGTAACTCTTGCCATGGTAATGACATAAATGTGTTTATCTTCACGACTTATTGTTAGTATTTATATATAATATGCCTCCTCTGTTGCTAGTGTTTAAAATTCAAGTTAGTTTTAACTTTACATAAAAATAAATACAAGTATTCTATATGCTCACTCAAGTCACATACAAGTCTCTACAAAATTCCCATGTAAATTTTATGTAATACAAGTCACATATTAACATACTAGATGTAGTACATGCTAGTTTATAAACTAACGCTATGTGTCTTATTTTAGAGTATTATTTTCCACACGAATGCTTTAACATGCCAAAATTTACTTGCCAAGGCGAAACGAAAAGATGAAGTTGCTGTAGCCTTTGCTGCTTGTCACTTAGCTTGAAAAACAATTTTTCTCCAGCTATGAAGCTATGTGTGGCCATGCTATAGCTGTATGTGTGTTGGTGTGTGTGTGTGTGTGTTTGTGTGTGTGTGTTTGCGCTTGTGTATCTATCAAAAAACCAATTTTCGCTGCTAAATTGATGTTTATAGCAATGTACGATGATGACAGCGACGAGCTAGCTGATGTTGCCGTCGATGGCAATGATGAGCTCGTTGTGACCACCGTGCCCCGCCCCCTGGCCCCCTTGGCTCTCTTGTCGCCACCACCAGCACACCAGCTGATGAAGACAAAGTGCCAATGCGAAAAACTAAACGGCAAGCCGCCCGCGTCTAGGTTCACTCACTTGCTACAATGCGCCATGAAAATCCTTTTTCGACTCAACTCAACTCCTGCCGTCTCGAGTGGCGTCTGCACACGCGACGCGCCTTGACAGCATTTTGATGCTTCCGCTTGTAATTTATGTGACACTTGCAGCAGAGGCGCTGCGGGCCATGACAGGGCATTGTCTCTGCTTTTGTTGGCCCTCTTTTAGTAGCTATTTATAGCCAGTTTATGATCCATTGATGCGACTGGACAAATGCCATCAAAGGCAATCAGGCTTCAATAATCATGCAATGTAGCTGCCTAATCATTTAATTAAAATGGAAGTGTATACAACAAACACACACACACGCACACTCACACACTTCAGTTTGTCTTCCTTTTGTTGAATATTCTCCGTGCTGCTGACACCGCATTCAATGCAATTGCATATTAATTGAAACTCTCTCAAACATCAGAGCACCCACCTCTCTACGGGGTGGATTACACATTGAATCCCTCATACGCCCCGTCATCCACTTGCCACTGCCACTTGGCGTCTGCCGCATGCCGCATTCAGCTTTATTGTGAGCAAATTAAAACGTTTGGCTGCACGCTTGCATTCAATGCATGCATATCAAATGCTTTTCTCGTCATTACCACGTGATGCACTTGAAATGCTTTCGGCACACCCCCACAGCTTAAGCCGGCTTGCATTTGACATTAACTTATTCATATCTCTGTGTAAGTCAGATCAAACACGTTTCGTTAAGTGCTGCATAAATGTGTCTGACAGCGGCTTTCCAAGGCAATTAGTGCAGAGAGAGAGAGAGAGAGAGAGAGCTAAGACTGAAGTTGGACTGATAAGATTAAGTATTATATGATCTAAGATCAGACTAATGGGAGTGAACTCAAGCTCTCAGCTTGGCATTGCTTGGCATGCTTACCGTACTCCAAGGCAGCTGGAAATGTTTGGTTAACCTTGATAACACAGATAATTAGTCATTAGCTCTGCCGCTCATTTGCACAGCTGTTTTCAATTAGTGTCACTGCCATTATCTATCGAACAAAACTTCAGTGCTCCTGCCAGGCATTAGACTCTCAGCCGTCGCATCGCACAGCCACTTGATTGCTACACTCCGAAATTCGCTCGAATGAAACTATTAATCTGGGCGTGTTTGCTATGGTGCCTCGCTCGCAGCCAAGTGGGGGGCATGTTCTTCAACCTCCACGAGAATGCAGCAGAGTCGACGAATGGAGCTGACTTTATGGACGAGGCACTAAATAGCATCAGCCAATATTTTGGCGCTCCGGCAACAGCAACAACTCCAAAGCCCAAGGCAACGGCAACGCCAGCAACGTCTGGTTTCCTCGATGAGGTGGAAACATCGATTGACGATCTGTGGCAGCAATTCAGAAAGGTAATTCAGATAGCAACAACGTTGATTGCGATTAATATCGTCTATTCCAGGGCCTGGCTGCTCTGCTGGGAGATGACAGCAAAGACACTGATCGCCAGAACGCAACGACAACGAATGGCTTACAGCAGCTGGAAGTAACCACAACTGCGCCGTTTGCCGAGCTAACGTCAACAACACATAGGCCAATAGCCGAAACAACAACAACAGCAACAGCAACAATGGCAACAGCAACAACAACCGTGCGACCAACTACGCCGTAAACACTTGGCAAACAATAATTTTATGCTTTTTTATTTTATTGAACAGACACAAACAAGTTTTTCACTTTTGGTATTTAAATAAAAAAAAGAAAAGAGTAAATTGACAACTGTTTTAGAATATTTGCTCAGCTGCTTAGAATATACAATATATTTTAAAGCGCTTCAATCGTACATAACGCAATTCCACAGTCAGTCCCCACAGACACGATGAGCTGCCACCTTAGTCTAGCTCTCCTAGCGCTGGCTCTGAGCGCATCTCTGGTGCAGGTAAAGGGCGAAGACCGAATAGAGTACTGTGATTAGTAATCCGTGTCTACAAATAATAGAGTGCTCCCCGGGATGCCGTGCTAACCGTATATCGCGTTGAGCCAGTGGGCTCGCCAGCCAACAACATGGTCTTCCCTGTCGTGCGTAATATGGAGCTCCAAATAATCCCAGAGCAGCTCGATCAGACTGGTAAGCGAATGGCAGCAGCAGGCTGTCCTTAGGTAATCTCTTATTCATGATGCTTTCAGATGTGAGTGCGGTCCAAATGCAGTATCTGCAACTGAATCTGCTGAAGATTTTGATAATATTGGATGTGATTATTTTAATGTGCGTATTTTATTCCCAGAGCCACGATTAGAATTGTAATATTCATTTAAATTATAATTATATTTAATTAACTTTAGGCATTTAATATTTAATATAATAATAATATGTAAATATAATGAAACGAATGCGTTGCGTAATAAATGTAAATGTATAACAACCCTGCATGATTCTTATGGTACATATTAGAGATACTAGCATAAGACTGCACTGAACTTGTTTAATCTAGCAGATCTTGAGAATACTAAATCATTTGAAAGTAAAATAAAAAATATACATTTATATATTTTTTTTTATATTTTCCCCATTTTAATTTTATTCGCAAAAAGTTTAAGCAAAATGAACTTTGTTTATTGAAATAAAATACTAAAATAATATTAAGGAGAACATTTATCACTAGGGAACCTCTAGATAGTTGTCGAACATTTTGAAAATATCGTATCGATAATATTTTAAGTTTTGAAAAAGTACTAAAATGATAGTATTCACAAATGAGTGAGGTTTGGTCCTAATTTTATGTACATAAATGTGTTGTTAAAGTATTATATTTGATTGTATTGTTTCTACACTTAATAAACCAAAATACCAAAAAAAAAAATAATAATAATAATAATAATAATAAAATAAAAAAATAAAAAAAATAAATTGATATTTG
>JAWNOM010000466.1:0-86153 GCA_035045965.1 Drosophila aldrichi
ATATATCCTTGATAAATGTTTCGTATATTATATTTAAGTATGTGTCATTTATGATTTGGAATTTGTTGTGCATGGGGGTTTTACTTATGATTGAGTATATCAAAAAATTCATTTCTAGTTTGATCTTTCAATTTGATTTATTTAAATTCACAACTCTCATAACTTTTTCAAGTGCCACATGATTAGTTTTATTGGAATTAGTTTAAAAAATGCTTAATTATTATTATATTTAACTTATTTTATATTGAAATTCAAATTATGTACCTTGTTAAAGTTATGAGACCGAAACAGGAATATTCTAATTCATTATTAAATATTTATAATTTGTAATAACCTTCCATTAATATAATTTAAAATAAATCAAAGTATTTTTTAAAGTATAAAAATGTATATATATACATATGTATATTTTATTATATATTTGGAAATATTATCATAATATAAATTAGATCATGCTTAATTTTAAGTATTACTATTGAAGAATTCAAATCAATTAGCGTTTAATATCAAAATTTACAAATTATACTTGTACTTTGTGTATTTTTCTCTTTCTCTTCCTCTCTTCTCTCTTGCTCCAACTAACATGCTCTCTTTCTCTGTATTTTTCTCAATGTTAACTGTGCTGTGATCGTTCCGTAATTGAACATAACTAAACCGATTAATGCTAATACTAATACTAATACTAATACCAATACTAATGCTAATGCTGATAATAATTGAATTGAATTGAACACTCAATGCGTCAATGCAATTGCTTTCTCTCTCTCTTTCTTTTTCTTGTTCTCTTTCTCTCCCTCTCTCTCTCTCATTCTCGTTTATCTTCCCCATTTGTTTGTTTGGTCTTCTCGTCTCTTGTGATTCTGCTCTTCTCTTTCGCAGGCGGGTGAGTCAAATGGCCTATTGAAAAAGACCATCACAAAATTGAGCACTGAGTATCGCCTGCAATTCGTTTGGCCCAATGACCGACGCATTAAGGGCAAAGATTCGACGACGGCGGCCCGAGCCGCGGCCGGCGATTATCCAAGAAAGTCAATATCATTGGGGGCGATCCGATCGGGTCAACAGCCACAACACACACATCAATATCAAACGATAGGTGCCAACGGCATGCCAACGGTGCATAAAAAACGTACAACAAATCAGAAAGAAGGTGCGACAGCAATATGTCGTCGCTAAGCATTTACATACTTATACTACAAATTACATATTTATATTTATACATATATATATATCCTATTAGCGCATAGTTTCTTTCAATATCTCGTATATGTATCTACTTACTAAAAACAACAACAAATTAACCAATCGAGCGTACTAAAACGAATAATTTTTACATTTGATTTGATTATTACTAATTTTCAACAACTAAAGAAATAGAGATCAAACTAAATTGAAAACTAACTTTTACTAAAATGTAATTGCTGAGCGCGCATTTAAAGAGTTCTACATATATATATATAGTAAATCTATTCATTTCTTTGTTTTTGAAGATACAAAAAATACATTTTCTGAATTGTTCTTAAATTTACAAAATCCAAAAAAACTATTTACAATTATTTCATGCCTAATATTTCGATGCGTTGACTAGTGTTGGTAAATTACATGTAGCTCCAATAATAATCTTTACAACACTGCCAAAAAAAAGAAAAAAGAAAAATGCTAAAAAAAATTGCAAACAATTTTGATTACAAACAAATAACAAAACGATTTTCATGTTTTTTATGTATACGTCGTCGTACATTTTTGCTTTTCATCCAAACAGATATAATATTACTAGTTGTATATCGTATATACGTATAAATATATACATATATATATATATCGTATATATGTATATATATACGTAAGTCAAACACTTAGGCTTAAGTCACCCTTGAAATAAACCTTTTTTAAGTACAAATAATTTGATTAATTTTAGTCAGCAATTGTTTTTAGGTACACACGAATCTTTCTGTTATTTACATTTTTTAAAGGCAAATTTTTGTTTAACGCTTTTGACATTACTAATTATATGTTTTCAAGCAGTTAGCGATCTCTACTCTTTTTCTCTCTCTTTGGAAGTCTCAATATCTATTTCTATATAGAACGAAATTATGCTAAATTCTTTTCCAAAAGAAAAAAACAAAATAAACAAACACTCACACAAGAATATCTTTATAGCAAAATAAATAAAAAAAAAAAAGTAAAGCTGACGTAAGTGTTGAACTAAATTCATTTATATTAGTTCTAAAAAAAAAAAAAATACATCAACTACATGGTAAATTACCTGACATATTCATTTCTGTTGATGCAAAGCCGTAAAATTCCATTGATCGATACTTAATTTAACGAAAACGAAACTGAAACTTAAACTGAAACCCGAATTGCTTTGGCTTACCCAAATTACACTATAAAAACCGGAAACGTTCCTGTGCCGCACGTATCAATGAAATTTTACGATAATGATAGCTAAGTATAGTCGGAGCATGCTGTCGCAGGTTGTGTGTTATCTCATTCGTTAAATATATCCTTTTATTGATTTATTGTCAGTTTTTCAGTTGTATATATATAAAGCGTAGGAGTTCCGTTCGCTTAAGTTGAGTTGCATGCGACTAACGACAAAATGGAATTAGCATTATGCATTATTCATCATATTCATTATATCAGCATTAATCGTACATTTCAAGAGGCGTAATACGAGTCTAGCAGCTAGCTGAAGAGGATCAATTGTCTAGCAAGTGCTTCAGTACTTGAGAGTAACCTAAGAAGACCTTAACTGTTTTTAATACATTTCTTTTAATTTTAATTTTAATTTAATTAGTTTTTGTTTTCAACTTTACGTATTAATGCCAATAGAAAAGCATAAATATAAATCTAGACAGAGTTGTATTATAAATATATTGAAATATCTTAAAACTCTTATATATATATTTTATTTTCATTTCATATATGTATATCAAAATTACAATTAATTTATCAAATGAAATACAGACACTTTTCACATAACTCAAATTTACAGTCAAAAAGCCAAGTGGCTAGGTAAGACAATGCAAAAACGTAAGCCAAAATCGAATTGTATATTCATATAATACAAATTTTACATACTCTATATAGACACCTTATAAATATATATATAAATACATTAATATTTATATATACATATATATATATATATAAATATCATTTGCAATAATGATCAAGTGGCTTCCATTGCAAAGCTTTTAAGTCTTGCCTTTATACCTTGAGCTTGAAGAGCTTTTTAGTGCAGCCTGAAAATCGATTGGCCGTAGTGCTTCAAGACAAAACAACAACAACAACAAACAAAAAAAACAACAACTTTTATATAAATATCAATTTAAAAAAAACATTTAAATATAATATATATACACACTGCGCTGCATTTAACTCGAAATGTTTATATTTTTGTATGTATATTAAAAACAAAATTGGTTCGAATTTCGTTCTATATTCCAAAAAGTGACCCCAAGGCCCCACATAAAGCAAACACGCTTCGAAACATGCAAGCAAATTGTGTACAAACTTTAATTTTCTTATTTTCATTCAACACACAAGCTTAGCAAAAGATATGAAAATTGATATCATAATTTATTATCTTCCTTTTGTTTCTATTATTTATTGAGAACTCTGAAATTTGTGCCAGTTTAGCCAGAATCACGACTAACCACTACTAAAAAACACTCACAACCCACCGAACCACCACGAACCCAGCGCCTTGCGGCTCATTTGATTTGCTGTATAAAGACTCACCAAAAATCTCAGTTCGAATTGTTTTTCTTTCAATTTTTTTAGCCAGACACTTTTGCAAATATTTATTAAGATTTTACTTTTTCGGTTTCCTTCAAGAATACCTATGTCCCTTAGTTAACACTTGAAGCTAATTAAAACTCGTACATGTTTATTTTATTAATCTCTATGTTAATGATGAAAAAATCGAAAAAAATACAACTGCATTGCTTTTTGTTTTAGATGGTACAGAGTTGTTGAAATCTTTTATCTGTGTGCTTTCAGCTAAACTGCATGAGCTGGAACCTTTGGTTAGCGATACGGATGATAGAAAAACACACGAGAAGTATGATAACAATTTAATAAGCTTTCATTTCTCAATCTCTCAATATCAATATCAATATCAATATCTCACATATGCTCATGAGCTTGTACCATACCAGTGATGCCATCAACCAAATCTGTAACATCCAAGGCCAAGACATCATAGACCCACCCACATATATATCCATCCAAGCAACAAATAACCCAGCTGCTAAACGTGTCGCACTTGCCACTAACATTCATCTGAATATTATTGTTATTTTCTATCACATACTCTGATTTCGAATGTGTTTTCCACACACAGACAAGTGAATTTTGTGGAGCGCAAAATTGCAACACGTCCGTTCTCGCAAACAATCGATCAGGAGCGTCTCAATCACTTCATTACGAAAAAGGAGAACTTTGGCTTCGCCGATGCCAAGGAGGACAGCAAACAGGGCCAGTTGGTGGTCATGAATGGCAGTGCACCGACGGCCTCGAAAGCGAATTTGGATTTGTGGTTCAAGGACATGGTTGAGCTGCGCAAGAAGGCCGGCGAATATAAGGTGAGTGTCCCTATACATGGATTCCAATTTGAATTTATATCTAAGACATCTGTGATTCCGACAGTGTCGCGGCTGGGGCATAGAGATCGATCCCGAGTTGTATAAGAAGCAACGGGATCTCTGGGATCAGGTTTCCAAGCGCAGCTCACTGTCAGCACTGTCCTTAGCATCCACGGTGCACAGGTGAGTTGAAATTGAATTGATGTAACTCAGTTTATAACTAATTGAGTTTGCAGACCTATCACCAAGGAGGAGAAGGAGCAGGAGAATAATAAAAAATCAACGCCATTGCAAAAGTCGACACAGCCACTAAAGCCACGAGTTCCTGGCCAAGCCTATTTGATTGATAATAAGGATGAAATTTCTGCACTGCCAGCACGATTTAGCAATATACGCCATCACTTGGAGCGCACCACGGGACCGGGTAAGCATGCGAAGAAACTTTAATCGAATTCATTTAAAGAGAGAATTAAAGAGAATTTGAGCTGGAGTACTTTTAACTCGACTCATCGTGCCTTCAGCTGCAGCTCTCTAATTCGATTTCACATTCATTTCAGCAGATGTTGAAGAGGGAGCCTTGCTGCCCTCACCCACGCGGGAGAAACTGATGCCAGCTATGACCAAACGTGAGTCAGAATCTCAACGCGGCAGTCCCAAGAAGACGGCTCTCTCGCGTCACGGTTCGCCGCAGAAGGGCAGCCCCCAAAAGGGCAGTCCCAAGAAGGTCCTCAAAAGTAAGTAGTTGCCAATTTATGTGATTACGTACACTAGATATAACTCTGACTGACTGTAGCAAAAGGTCTACACAACAACAACACAACACTTTAATAGCAAATTTATTTCTAAGCAAACAAATCTGATACATAGTCAACACAAAGCACTTTTAGGTATCCACCAATATGATACAGGTCTCAATTGTACACGCCCACAAATAATAAGCATACGCCAGTTAAAATGGTTTTTCGTTTCTTTTACTTTTTATTTAAACAAATAGTTTGCTTTAATGCTTAAAGTGTTTGATTTGCTTTTATCTCAAAGGATTTCCCGTTGGATATTTTTGTTTGCCAACGAATTTTCAATCTACTCTTGAAGTGCACTAAACAAACGTTTTGATTGATGGGATTTGTGCACAATATTTGATTTAAACGTAGCTTGCTTTAAAAGCAAGTTTTCATTTGTTTATTGCGATGTTTATTTTGATAAAAATACATGTTTTTTTTTTTGTTTTGTATAGAATGTCTGTACATACTATTTATATACATATACATTTGATCGAGGCAACTTTTTTGAAGAACGAATAAATTTTAAAAATAAGAGAACATAAGAGACATCTATTTCGGTACTTGCAAATATAAAAGAAAATAAGGAATAAAGTCGATAAGGGAACAGCAGAACAATTTTTAATTTCTTTAGAAAATACAGATACCCAAGTCAAGGAAAATAAAAGCTAGAGCGTGAGCTTTCATTAGATAAATGTATTTCCCAATACTATGCTATTACATTTATCTCTATCATCGTTGTCTTGTATATATGTATAATACCTGATATCGAATTTGAATTGGAATTTCAATATGCTGGGATATATCCATATATATATACATATATGTGTGATAATGTACAGCTAGGATTAATTAGTTAACATAATTTGTAGTGCCATGTTCACCAACTATGTAGTAGATATTTCACACTCACCTTCATTACTTAAGCAAACTGTTTCAATGCCAAATTAAACAACTCATACTTTTGTCATCGAAACAAATTGAAAAAAAAAACAACAAAAAAACAAACGTATCAATACCAAAAACCACATCTCTTCATCTTCGTTTTGCGTGGTTCAGCACGTTCCCAATCTGTGGGTCCTGGCGCGGTCCACGCTGAGAATGAGTCACCCAAGCGTCAGATACGCTCGGCGAGTCAGGCGCCGACGAACCGTAAAAAGGTAGCGACTGCATCGGCTGGAACTGAACGTAAGCCACGCCCATGTAAGTAGCCAAACGGAGCGCAGATCCATCCCCAACTGAAAATTATGATTTAAAAAAATAAAAAAAAAAAAACAAAAAATATATATATTTATACTCCGATACGCACGCACAGTTATGTTGCGTGCGTTCGTTCATTGCCTTGTGTTTAATCTTGAGTTGATTTTTGTTATTTTTAAATTAATTTATTCCTTAGTTGCATATACTATATATATATACATACATATATATGTATATATATATATGTAATTGGTTAAGATTAGAATTGTTTAGATTTTGTTCATTAGTTTCATTTGCAATTAATTTATCTATAGTTTTAGTATTTAATCACACACCGCAAGTTTGTACGTTCATTTCGAAACATACTTCAACTGGATATTTACATAGTTAAGTGTATAATAAAAAACTAAAAAAATAAAAATACAAAAATAGAAAAAGAAAATACTAATACGTATAAGGTACGTTCATAATTCACTGTTAGCTTAGTCTCTGGTCTTGCGGTTCATTTACTCGTATTTTCATTTCAAGAACTTTTATTATCTTTGATTTTTACTCCGAGTATTATTTATTGTTCTGTAATGAAGCGTTTGATTGGTCTTTCGAATAAACATTCTATAGTTTAGCATGTTGAGTGAACAAAAAATACTAACAATACTAATAATACTATAAATAAATACAAAACTAAAATTCTAATAATACTACATACTAATACCGTAAATACTAACATATTCAGTGTTGAGCAACGGCTAAAAATTCATTAATTTGTGCGTGTTGTGAATCTAACCCAGTTGATTTTGAAACTATATATACATATGTATATATATGTATATGTGTATACATAAATAATTTATTTATTAATTTTGCAATAAGTGTGTGGGCGCTAATAACAAAATGTTGTTGGCTTTGATGTTTGTGAAAATAACATTTGTGTACAATATCTTAGTTATTATATTATGTTATTTATGCATATAACACAAGCGACAAACTTTCTTTGGCTTGCCAAAGTCTAAATACCTTTGCAGATATAATAAGCTACGATCTCATATATACTTAATAAACTGTTATACACATATGGCAAACAGAAAATAAAAGTTTATCATATGCATATATACAGATCAAATCATATCTTTCGATACTTTCTTATAAAATTATTGCTTAGAACGTATTACTCACAGAAAACTTTTCTCTGAAGCTCAGTTTAGTTTTTTTTTAACGTTTCCTTGGAGCTCCAAGTTTAGAATGAAATGTTTGTTTTACAATCAGATGAAAGAGCTCAGTTTCTGCAAGGGTGTTTAAAATTTCACCTACCAATGAATTATATAGAAAACTTCCCTTGGGTAACAAAGTTAAAGCAATTCTGACGATATTTTTTGTTGGCAAATTGTTAAAGAGGATATCTTTATGTTAACAAACCTTAACTATTATAATTTTGAGAGTTTCGGACAAATTTTGTTTACTTAATAATTAAGTTATCTTAGGTTAATGCAATATTTTATCTCTATGTTCCTGTTAACTAACAAAAATCGATGAATGGTAGCTTTCTTTTAAGTAGACTAACCCATTTCTGTACCTCTCAACGTAAACTAACAAATGAAGATTATGAGAACGCGTCTTTTATTTGTTTTCTATATGATTTCTTAATACTTTTACCTTTATTTGCCTTTATTTGAGTTGCATTTTCAATTCGCCGATAAAGAAAAAAAAAAAAAATTAAAATATACATTTTAAACAGAAATTCATATTCAAATTTGTTTTTTCATGTGCCTTTTGTTTTGGTCTGAAAACAAAAAAAAAACTATAAAATGACATCTTAAAACCGAACCCGACGCCAAAATCAAAATCGTAAAAACAAAATCGAAAAAAACAAACGCAACAAAATGTTTTTATAGCCACCCTATCCACAACATCCCAATCCCGCATTAAAAGTAGTTCCCTGCCACCGCCTAACGGTAAAGTAACCGCAGCGCCAACAGCAGCAGCAGCCGCTACAGCAACATCAACATCAACCGCCCGTACAGCAGCCTCAGCCCATGCTAATCATGCTAATCAATCACATATATCACAATGCAAGAGCTACAACAAAAGCAACAACAAGAAGCCGGCAGCCAAACAGCAACAGCAACAACAACTGCAAATGCGTAAGAAAGACAAAGATAGATCGAATATTAGTTGTATTAGTCAAGTTGGTGCTGGTAGCGAGAGTAGTGCAAATAGTGCGAAGCATCAGCAAAACAAGCAGAGACAGCAACAGCTACAACAACAGTTACAACATCAACAGCAGCCAGTACAAGTTGCTGCACCAACAACAACAACAACAGCAACAACCGCAACAGCAACAACAACAGCAACAACAACAACAACAGCAGCAACAGCAACTGCAATGGCACCCGCCCGACCTGTCACCATCAACATCAAACGGCTAACGGTACCAGGTCAGGATAGAAAATTGGCTGAAAGTGAGTAAAGTTTGTCCGCAAAACTTGAAAATCAAAACAATAAAAACAAAATTCTCTGCAATATAAATTTGATACACCCATAAAAAAAAAGTAAAAAAATCAAAAATCTTATCTAAAATGGAAATGCTGTAAAATGACATCTGAAGCGCGAAATGTTTGTGTTGCAACTTTTGTTAACAAAAACAAAAACATAAAAAAAAAAATGAAAAAAAAAGACAAAAAAGCAAAAAAATACTAAATTTAATTGCAAATAATTGCGCATTTCACACCTTGTCGAATAACTGTGTTGTACAACAAATTAGTGTTGAGTAATGAAATTAGTATTATTATTTACGAATTGGCATATTGAAATTGGGCGAGATTTATCTCTATGTTATTTGTATCTGTTCGATCAGCCATGTGGAATTACTCAGTGTGTGTCTGTATTTATTTTAGAGATTGGCAAAAGTTATGGTAGAAATTGGCATAAGTTATTGTTTGTCTCCCGTTATTCCACAGGGCTGTATTGAGAAATTATGAAAAATTCTTGTATTTGTTGCAAAGTTGCCTAAAAAACCAACAAGCGTTACGTGTTATTTACGTGTTAGTTGTTGTTGTAATCAATGTTTGTACTTGTTGTCTTTGCAGCCGTGTGTCTAAGTCAGCCCAACTATCGTTTCCATCTATGCCTCCTATAATTTGTAGTATTTTAAATCTAGCTTTACTTTTACAAAACACTAGTTTCATTTCATTTTTTTCGTGTACTACTCAGTGTTATGTGTCTAATAGTATAAGTAGTGAGCCTGTTTAGTATTTTTAGATGTTACTTTTTTTCTTGTGTTTTAAATAATATATATATATATACTTTACAATAGAACACTTAACATAAACAATACAACACACTTCACAGTGCATATAGGTTGTTTATTTCTAAGTAGAAACAAAATAAAAAATACAAGTATATCCTGGTTTCCCATTTTCAATGGGTTCAGGGTAAAAGAAAAAGGTGAAAAATAGCAACTTTGAAAGCCAATATGTTAAACGAGTTATTATATTAACACTGTTTTAGAGGGGCTTTCAGATTAAATGTTTGGATAACGGAACTTTTGATATCCGTTTTCGTAAGTAACATAATAGAAGATTTTGAACCAATATAAAGTAAAGTTAGGCAGAGTCTAAAGTAATTTTTGTGATATTTAATAAAATAATAAATTGTGCTACAGACTTTTAGATATTAACATGAGAGGAGATAATTGACTAATGATGTATCGATATATCAATTATCGATATCTTTGTGCGCTGTCGTCGTTGCCTGTTACACATCCACACGCTTCTGTCAAACCAAACCCAAAACTGAAACTGAACATAAAGAAACTATTTTTCTGATCAGCTCAAAACTCTTTTGCTCCTTTTTTTATTGCGTGCTCTAAGTAGTAGTTTTTTTTTTTAATAATTGATTTTAACTGTAATATTTGCTGCCTTTCTGTGTTAAATGTCTTTTGGATATGGCATGCCTCTACCTTTGCCCTCTTGTGCGCTTTGTATAACGTAAAAAAAAGTTATATATATATATATAAAAAAAGCAAAAATTTCTTCTTAAGTTCAATTCAATTTTTACTAACAAATTTGGTTGCCTTTTAAGCTTTGTGCTTAATTCGTGTTTTTAATTTTTAATAATTTGAATTAAGTATTTATTTAATACTAAGTTCTTACCTTATGTTTAAGAAAACAGAAAACTTTTCTTTTTACAAATAAATATTTACATTTTAAGTTACAACTACTAACCTACTATATAACTCGATCACAAAGTTTGCTTAATAAGAAAAGAAAAGAAAAAAGAAAAAAAAAATCGACAGCTGCAGCAGCCTAAAATTAAAACCAACCAATAAAGCGCCACAAATAAAGTACATGTAAACAATGTCAATGAAATTCAGATCCTTTTTAACTCTGCCTAAATATTTTTAATGCCAACAGACGATGCCGAAGACGGTCGAGAGACTGCTATTTCAATTTCTAGCTGCAGTCCACAGCCAGTGCCCGAGGTGCCCGATGAGCCATTGGTTAAATCGCCGCCGGAGCCCACACGGGTCAAGTCGCCAGAGCAGATAATAATGCGCTCTCCCGATCCAGTCAACTGGACGGTGCCCTTGGACACTGGCAAGACATTTACCGTCACACAAAATGTCAAAGAGGGTAACAAATAGCATTGAAATTCCATTCCAGGCATTGTGTTAATTTGCATTTTTTTTTTGCACACTTTCAGGCGAGAACTATAGTCGACCTCAGAGCGAGATAAAAGCGTCAACACCGGTGGAAAAGCCACCACCGCCACCACAATCGGCACCGCCACAACTAACCGAACAGGCTAAAATGGACGGTAAGCCTTAAAGCACGCTTCAATAAACGCAACTTCCATAAAAAAAAAACAAAAACAAAAAATCCAACCAAAAACCAATATGAAGTCGACATAAGTAAACACAAGAAACAAAAGAAAAAAAAAACCAAAACAAAAAATCAACAAAATAAGAAATCGCTTTTACAAATATTTATATATTAACTCGTATTTAAATATATGTATCTGTATATGTATATGTATGTATCGCTACTCACAACCATCATCCAAAATCAAATCATCGTTAAGCAATCTTCAAAATACAAAAAAAAAAATCGCAACACCAGCCAAAGCCAAACTCAAAAACCAAGCGTAAATATAATGCAACAACTTTCCCCTCTCTATATCTCTCTCAGTATTAAGCCAAGATATCGCAAATCAAAAAAACAAAAAACCAAATTAAATTATATATAAAATAACAAAAAATAATAATAATAATAATACAATCGTTAAGCCAAAATGCGTATATCCACATAGCGTATCAAATGCGTAGTTCCTTTGCGTAACATTACAAAACACTATTTCCACAACTATTTCCCCCCCTCCAATGCCTTCACATCCACACACACACAGCCTGGAAGTCGATCGGCAGCCCCACAGCGAGCAGCTCGTCTGGCGCTGTCTACGGCAAAACGCTGACGCCCACCACCCAGCCGGGCGGGGCGGTACGCTGCGATGTCAGCAGCAAGCCGGAGCCGGCCCTCTCATCGTCCTCATCGACAGCGACTGCCTCGACGGCCCGTTCAGCTGCCGTCGATGTCCTGGAGAAGGCACGTGACCGTTTCGATCGCTTCTGGGGCGGCAGCAGCAGCACCAGCGGCGCCAACAAGGAGGAGAGTGTCTAAGGATCGAAAATTGTGGGTCGTAAGTGCTTCAAGTGCAAAATGTATTTGGCATTAAAGCGAACAAACAATTTGCTAAATTCTATTAAAGTTTTTGACACGTAATGTCCGCCTCAAGCATGCAAAAGCCACATACTCTAATCTCCTGCAAATTCTGCGCTGCGAAACCTATCGATAGTGCCTCAAATCGATAGTTGAGAAAGTCGTTAGATAGTTTGATATGTTGAGTTTCTTTTATATAATACCTCTATTATATATACTTGAAATGTTTCATTTTCCCTAATTACAGCTTATTTTACTTAAAACAAAGAAAAGTTGTAGCACTACCAGTGCAGTAGACAATTATCGATAAAGAGAGTCAAAGAAACAGTGATTTATTGATAGTTTTGCAGCAACCTAAACTATTTCGGCTTTAAATACCTGTTTACTTGGAAAACTACGAAACAACAACATATTCGATGAATTAAAGTAAAACTCCATTAAGTTCTCATTTGAGGCATACTAGGATTTCAACTGAATTTAAAATTACCTATTAGTAGTTGTCAGAGAAGTCAGTCTAGAATATAATTTAGAGCGATCCATGTGCATTACGCCCCTATAAGAATATATAAAAAACACTTACTTTCACTGCCTATGATCCCCCAAATGAAATAACAAGAATTTTCGCGAGCACCCCAAACACAAGCTGGAAATAATATACAAGTAATTCTCGAACAAATAAAAATCGAATTGTAATAGCATTAAAGCAAGGACAACATCACCGCAGAGACCCGTCCAACAAAAAGAATAATGATGAACAACAACAAACATAATGAGCTAAAGAGTTTTAGCTAAAAACGAAAACCTCAAATTTTTTGTAACTTTCATTAAGACGAAAACGACACAGGTAAATCCAATGGCAAAATACTTATGCTGAGTATATTGGGTAATGCATATAGGGTGAACTTAACAGATCCGGCAAATAGAACTCAAACTTGATTACAAAAATAGATTTTGCACATGAGCTACAAATACAACAAACAAGAAAAGTAAATGATATTAATAATATTTTAAGTACACACTTTTGGCAATGATGGTTATTACACAGACACACACACACAAACGTACTGTACTACACAAAAAAAAAAGAAAGATGCGTTTTCTGTATTAAAAGAAACTGTGAAACTAATTTTGCAACATATATATGAAATAATTGCGTATGTATGTAATTATGTAATGAAAATACAATAAAATAAATGAAGCGAAAAATGTGTTAGTAAATAAACAAAGACACAAGCGACAAGCAACAAAAATTAACGCAGTGTTTGTTGACCTCACTAAAATGCTTCCCCAATAGAAATACAAAAAGAGAAAAAACAAATACTTGTCAACACTGAAAAGTTATTTGCTTGATTTATTTCTGAGTACAAAACTTAAAAAAAAAATAAATTAAAAAAAAGCAAAAAAAATATTTATAAATAAATTTGCATTATTTTTTTTCAAGCAAATCTTGAGTTGATGAAGAATTTATTTTATAATTTCACAAATAAGAATTTAAAGCTTAATGTTTAGTATTTATAAAATATATATAACTGAAGTTAAAATTTTACTTGTGATTAACTTCAGTATTGAGCTTAATTGTTGCTTGCCTACACATATTTTTATTAAAAAAAAAGTAAAACAAAAATATAAAATTAAAAAAAAAAAAAAAAAAAAAACAGCAAAGAAAACAAACAAAGTTTCAGTGGTATTTATAAACAAACAGTTAAAGTATGTATTTTTATATGTTTTTCATTGAAAAGCTTGTCTGTTAGTTGAAACTGTTGAGTTGAAGTCTACGTCTTATAGTTAAAAGTAAATCCCCCAGTTGAGAACGGAACCCATGTTATCCATGAATAAATTCAACAAACATTTGTTTATTATGCGCAATCTATGAGATTTCAATGAAAACCAAATACCATACTCTAAACTGCATTAGTTAGACACGATTATAAGCAAGAACTTTACTAAAATATATAGCCTTGATAAAGAACTCTCTCTCTCTCTCACACACACATACACTCACACATACACACTATCTTTACATTTACAGTTCGATATAACAGAATGGCAAACAAATGAATTAAATTAAAATTTCAAAAATTAAAATTTGGAACTCATTTAGTTTTAACTATCGTACTTACAAATTTTAGGCAACTTTAATATGAATCTACTTAAGAACAAACTCGATATATATTCTAGCTTGTTTACAAAATAAAATGTATACAACACAAAACGAAATAAATAAATACGTACAGTATGATCCGATTGGTGTGCTATATATATATATGAATATGGGGTTTAAGCATGAATTTTCCAAAAAAGAAAAAAAAAAAAAACTAAACTAAATTGCATATTTATTTTAAAGTCGAAAAACACATTTAAAAAATTGACTTTCACGGCTGAATGCAAAATGAACGCATTTTAAAAATGAGAAAATTAATTAAATGCAACTGAATCTATCTAAAGAATAATATCTAATAATTTTGCCCAAATGTCACATATATAACGAAAACCTAAGGCACACCAAATAGCCTTGCAAAGATTTAAAACAAAAACAATTTATAAAAGGTCATAAAATGCTATGTACCAACTTTAAAAGAATACCTACAGAAAGTGTAAAAGAAACTTCTAAAAATACGAAAATAAAAACAAATCAAGTGATGGTTAAAAAATGAAAAATAATAATAAAACTATGAATCAAATAAATGGAAAGTGCATATAAACGTTTTAAATGATGTATTTCAATTTTACGGAAAGATGGGTAAAGAAACAATGGGTGGATTTGAAATTATTAAAATAGTAATCAAACTCATATGAATCTATATGTGGTATTTCAAGACTCTAGCTCCAAGAATGTTCGAGCTGATATTTTATAGCGGGCTTTTCGTCGAGTTTTTAATCGTTAGCACTAAAACGGCAATGGTTATTGTATTTTGAAATAAACTCGATCTGTGCGTATTATGCAAGGAGCCACAAAATAAATTTCAAGGCACCAGCTCTTATATGTTCCGAGACCGACGTGAGACAGACAGGCGGACAGGGCTAAATCGACTTAGCTCTCCTTGATAACTCCTTCTTCTGTCTGTTGCCCTTCAATTATGTTTTCCTATTTTTAATATGTACAAGGTAATACATATAAAGAACAAAGAAAAAGAGCAATTATTTGTTTTGTGTTTTGCTTTTATTATTATTTTTGCTATTATTACATTTTTCGTAGAGAAAATTTCTGTCTATTATAATATGCATATTATATTTGGATAAAAGATCTGCGGTTTGGATTAGTCAACAATATTTTTTACTTGGATAACTTGTAGATTGTGCTTTAAAGTATTTAAAATTAGAATTTTAAATACAGAATTGGAAAATTCCATAGATTTACAGAGATTGTTTTAAGATATTGCATAGATGATTTATATCTGGTTTAATTTAAATTATATATTATTTTTATATTATTTTCATTTCAATGTTATTATGCTTTGTTTTTATAATATTATGCATTTTACAAAACCATTTAAATTATATTCTTTCATTTCTGTTTAATTTAGTTTAAGGGTTTTTTTTTTTAATTTTTAGAAAGCTGTTATCACAGTATTGTTGAAATGAAATTAAAATGCATTAGGTTAATTTTGGTATGCTCGAATGTACACAACAAAGAAAATATATATGAAAGAGTTGAAGTTTATAAACTAAGAAATTTAATGATAATTTTTGTAAATGTAATTTGGTTATTTTTAAAGGTCCTTCGAAAATACATGTGTCGAAAAAATATTTAAATTGTGTTTGAGTTAGTTTTGATTGTTAGTAGTTATGTTTTTTTCTTTCTTTTTTTTTTAAGGATTGTTTTAGTTTGTGTTTATGCGGTTTGCTTAATAAGTTCTTAAATTAGTTTCGAGATTTATTTTCCTTGTTATACGAGGGTTAATTGTAAGCGTAAACAGTTTCACAAATATGTGTTAAACTATGTGGAGTACTACAAGAAAACAGTGGAAATTAGTGGGTACAGCTGTACAACAAATCAATCGAGTTGGTCTGGGCTCATTTATACTTCGATATCAAAAAATATAATATATAGACGTCACTCAAGAGATTTGTTATGTATACGTATTTGCGTATAGAGTAGGTTGTTCCATATACCCTGCTCACTTTAGACAAATCTAACTCAAATTGGATAAAATTTGAGAAAAGATTTCGAAAGCAATGTAAGTAGATGTATATGGTTGATGTATGGAAACGATTGACGGATGATTGATAACACACAAAAAACACATTAACATATATGCAGCTATATATATATGTATGTATATATATATGTATATATACAAAGGTATATGGTATGTAGTATTCATACATATGCTATATTGAAAATAGGTAACTATCAAAATTTAGCACAATTTCTTAAACCTTACACAGTTAGGACCGAGTAAACAATCAAAAGGTATACCAAAAAAGTACTGAAACACAATATTGTGAGCTTCAATGCTAGCTAAATTAGTTTTACTCTTCTCCTTTTTTTTTTTTTGTGTTTTTTGTTTTTGGTTTTGATTTTGTATTCAAATAAATTTCGGGCGCTGGCGCCCCGCACCAGAACAAATCCGATATACTTAATCTTAAACTTAAGCGCTAACTCTTGAATTAATTTAAATAAACATATTAAAAGTTCGTTTTGTTTTTTGTTGGTTATACTCAAAAAATGACACATTTAACAGACTTTTCTTTGTTACTTAAAATATTTGCATGGTTAGTTCTTAGAGTGGGCAAACATTTAAATTTAGTTGTATTTAATTAGAATTAAGAATATGTCAAGGTTGATTTTGTCTTTTCATAAATTGATAGTTTTGTTCTCTAACAATTGTAAAATCGAAAATTGCTTATAAATTTAGAATAATCTTTGTTTAAGGGGATTTCTTTTTGCTTTGTGTTTAATGGAGGTTTACAACTCTTGCTAAGCGTAAATTGAATTTCAAACTGTACTTACAACTAAATGCAATTTGTTAATTTTAGTTTTTAGTTTTTGTTAGTTTTAGCATGTGCCACTACGTTTAAATTCGTTTATCTGCCATAATTAAATAATTTTGAATTTTGACATACGTATGTATATATAAATATGTAATTTATATGTATATATGTATATTTAGGTACATATTCAAAAATGAAATTCAGTTCGCTTAATTAACTAGAACAGAAAATGATAAGTCTTATCAAACCATAGTAATATCATTAATTATATTTATATTTAATTATTTATTTGTTTATATATATGTTTTGCTGGAAAAATAAATTAGCTGTTTCGATATATTTATTTATATATATATATATGTTGAGTATTAATATTTAAAGTTCTCTTTCTTTTTTTTAATATTTAATTAAATACAGAGAAAGGTTGCTTACGCCTCTCGCAGTCCCCAGAATACGGGAAAAATAAACGTATTCGAGAGTTTTATTTGTATTCATTTTTAGCTAAGCTAGTCTATAAGTAGTGATTGTTGTATGCATTTGTCTCATATAAAACTATCTCGCCTGCCTAACACACTAAACAGCCACGCCTTCTTCTCAGCGACATCCTCAACTCAACATTCAAACACAACAAATTTCACTTTTATCGTCGCCTTTGTGCGACGCTTAGTTCTCGCTCAGATCCTTGATAGCCTGCAGGATGCGCTTGACGTGGCCCACCTTGACCACGCCCAGATCCTTGAGATCCCGCCTGCCCAGCGTCAGCAGCTCCTTGCCGCGTATATCGTTCTTGAGAAAACTGTCCACATACTCCGACAACTGCATCGTCTCCAGCCAGGTGACCACCTCGTTGACGCTCCAGTTGTTGGCTGCCTCGCGGGTGTTGGTGATCGGCGGCTTGAACTGCTGCTGGCCGGCGGTCGAGCCGGAGCGCAGACGCACCCAGAATGGACGCGATTTGCGACGTCCATCGGGCTGAGGATTAGAAAATACTTGATTAAAACAACTCGAATTCATTAAGATGTAGTTCTTACCTCCTCGTTGGGCGCCAGCACGTTGAAGTAGGCGCGCAGCTTGCCATCGATGCACTTCTGCACGGAGCACTTTTTCAGCTCCATTTCCATGTTGGCCAGCGCAGCGCTCAGCTTCGTCTCCAGATCCTCGCGCAGTATCAGACTGTGGCCACGATCGCGCAACAGCGTGCAGGCGTCATCGTAGAGCTGGCGCGAGGAGTCAATGACCTCCACCAACTTGGTGCGCAGTGAAGGTCCCTCCAGCAGTTTGCCCTGCGGGTGTATGGACTCCAGGGCCTCGCTGGCACGGCAGGCCACTTCATAGAGATCATGCTGCAGTGCCGGATGTGAGATGATCAAGAACTTCACCCACTTGACCAGCGAGCTCACTGCCTCGATGAAGTTGAGCAGCACATAGCACTCGCGCTCCGATATCACCTCGTCCGTGGACACGGCATGCTCGGAGGCGGTCGAGGAGGTGTCGCGCTGTATGGAAATGCTGTGCTGCCGCTGCTTCTCCTGCCAGCTCTTGAGCGAGACCTCCAGGCTGCGGTTACGGCACAGCATCTGGACGCGATTCTTGTGCAGAATGCGTATCATGCCCGGCGGCTGCAGCCACGCCTCGCCATCCACCTGGATCGGTATCTCCTCGTCGCCCAGTATGTTGATCTGCACGCTTTGGCACTGGGCAATCCGATGATGCTGCAGATTGATCAGGCGCGACGCTGCCATCTGCACCGACCCAAAGACGGCGACCACCTCCAGCACACGATCATCGAAGCTGGGCGGCAGAAAGATGTCCTCCTTCTTGCTGCTGTTGCCCCAGAAATTGGTGCCGCCCATGAAGCTGGGTATATTCAGTATGACAATGCCCTGCAGCTCTGGCAGAGGTATGCGCTGTCCGTCGCACTCCAGCTGCACCCGCTGCTCCAGATTTTTGCAGGTCTTCTGCAGCAGCTGCTTGGAGCCGAGCACGCCGTACCACATATAATTGCGTGCCCGGGAGCGACACTTCTCCGGATGCTCCTCACGTTTGTTGTGAAAGTCCAGCGAGATCTTTGCATCGATGCCAATGCCAAAGTAATTGTTCATCACACACTTCTCATGGTAGCCGGCTAGCAGAGTCTCATCCGGATCCATCAACGGGCTCACAGCGGCGCACAGCGTGTCCGCATTGGCCATCAGGCATTTGGATATGAAGCCAGTGCCATTCGCTAGATCTGGAAAAGAGATGAATAATAATATAAAATAATTAAATTAAAGTATAGATAATGAATTAAACAGAATTTGAATAACATTTTTATTCGGAATTATTAGTTTCAGACAAATTCAACTTCAATTCTCTTCAGTTTCTTCCACGGAATTCTACTTACTGGGCCAGTTGGGCAAGCGAACGATGGGATTGATAATGGGCAGCTTGCGATTGGTCTCTTCTGTGGGTGTGCGCTCTTTGTCCTTGCCGGGCTTCTCATCCTTGTCGCCGGCGCTAAAGTGCTCGAAGCCAAAGAGAGTGGAGCCCATGAAGAGACTCGATTTGGAGCCCTTGAGTGTCTGCAGATTGGGCAGAGCTTCGTTCGGCTGCAAGAAAGAGTCAGCGATTAGATCGAGCTGGAAAGCAATGGGCCAATGGTGTCAAAGAGCAACTGGAAAGTCAGCACTAACTACGATACAAAGAAACATGTGGATGTGGCTGATTGAGAGAGCGAAAGAGATAGAGAGAGAGAGAGTGTGTGTGTGTGTGAGCGCTTGGAGTGTGAGGTTAGTGTGCCAGTGTTGTGTAATGGAGAACGCAGGTTTCACAAGTGGAGTTTTCAGAGAAACAAAGAAGGAGAGAGATAGAGCGAGAGTGGGGAGGGAGAGAAAGAAAGAGAGCAAGAGAGAGAGCGAGAGAGACAGGACACTACTTGAAAATCAAAATGGAAAACTTATAGAAAGCAGAGCGTATTAGCTTTTGTTATGGAAATTGTTAAGTATTTAGTATTGGTTAACGATAGCTTATAATATTGGGTATGAGGCAACACTACTTTTCAAGACGACAACACGTGTGTAACTCAAGAAAATCAAATCAAATTGACGCGTGTGCTTTAACCACAAACTGAAACGAAAGCTGAGACTTTAACTGGCACTTTGTACAGAGGATATTACTAGAATATATTGCATAGATCTATGTTATGTTAATATATATAAATATTTGTAGTTATTTCATTTGCTGGGGTTACGGATATACATCGAACGATCGATCGCACGATCAAAGGAACGAACGAACTCAGGAACGCAGTAGAAAGGAGAGACCTCGACCTCTGGTTAACAACGGGCTTACCAGCGGTATTAGCGGCCTAATTAGCGCCAGTGTTGCCAGGCGAATGTCTGGTTCGGCGACCACAAAGAAACGCACACTGAACAGTCCGTAGGTGCGTTTAACGTTCAGTTTTTGGTTTCTCTTCTAAGAAAATGCAATTCGTATTCGCGAAAAAAATAATATTATGTCTATGTGTGATTACATATATATATAAATATATATTGATGTGTGTATATAGAATGTATGTGTATGTGTGTGTGTGTTAAAAGCTTTTCAGTGTTGTGAAACTAAAAGAGAAATTCATACAAGTAGTTGACATAATTTTGAAATACGTACCAATTGATTTGTGCTTTGTTAAATATATATATTGTATTTTTCTTTTGTTATATTTAAGTTTGTTTGCATACATATATATAGTTATCTATATATATATGGTATTGATTGTAATTGTATTGATTGATTTTGTGGTATTTTTTTATATTGAAATAAAATCTGGTTTTCATAACTCAAGCGCAACTAGCTAAATTATAGTTAATGTGGCAAATAATAATAAAAACGTATATGGTATGGTATTTTGTTTATTCACACAGCTCCAATTTTTGTTCATAAATATTCAGTTTAGTTTAACTTTTTGTTGTTGTTTAATATTCAACTTTTTAAGTCCTCATAAATTCTATTCATATAAATAAAATAATGAATTTACTTCAACTACATAAAAACTTTTCTCTTTTAAGATAAACTACAAAATAAATAAAATAAATTTTATGTATGACTAGATGTAAATTTGCGGCGAGAATACCCCTGTGTATTTCGTATTAATATGCTTTAATTTTTTTTATATTTTAAATATCGCGACAAATCAAATTGAAACAATTACCTAAATTCGCATTCGCATTACGAGAATTTTCGATTGGTTTTCTGCATTGCCATTGCTCGGCTGACATACATATACTTTCACTTGCTGATGCAGTAGTGCCAACGTAAATCGTATATATATATATATATATATGAATATATATATTTGGTATATATATAATGTATATATATATATGTATATGGTATATGTGGGGAAGTGAGCTGTTTCGGGTCAGGACTTACCTTGAAGAGACTGCCACAGCTAATTCTACGACTAGCCGCTGGTGAACTGCTGAGGAAGCGCGCATGTTCCGGGTCCAATGTTAGGAAATTTGGATTGAAACCGGAATGTCGTCGATCTTTATCCTTGTCATAATCGCGCACAGCCAAGCTGGGCGCATGGCTCGAGTGTCGTCGTATCTCCGATGAGTTCAACGTTCGTACACCGAGCAGCGACGACGAGGTCGCCAATAAGGATGCTGACGATGCTGCTGATGATGCTGTTGGCTTAACGGAATCACCACGCAATGGTGTTGGTGGCCTTACAACAACACTTATCTGTGGATAGTTGGGATTTACATCATCAAAGGATTCTTTCTTACACGACTCATCAAAGGTAATGCGCTTTACTTCTTGTCCATGGCCCGACTTCTTAGTGGGCGATGTCGACGAGGCCATTGCCGATTCAAGAGGCTTTATTGTACTCGTTGTTGACGTTGTTGTTGTTGTTGTTGATGATGATGTTGATGTAGATGTTGTTGTTGTTGTTGTGGCAATCGTTGCATTGTTTATTTCAATTTTAATTGCAGTTTCCAGTTCGTCGCTAGTCGTAGTCGTTGTTAGATTTCGATACGTTCTGGTTGGGGCTGTGTTTGTGGGCGTGTCCGCCTCTTCGTTTTTGCCATTGTCAGTGTGGTTGTCACCGCTATTGCGATCAAGCATTAGCTGCTGTTGAGATACGATTGTTGTTGTTGTATTTGGATTCAATTTCTTGAGTGAGATGCGCTTTTTGGGACGCTTCACATTAGAGAGATAGAGAGTCGACAGGAGCAGGAGTTGTACATATTTGATATACATACATGTATATTGGTTTTGATTTTTTGATTTTGTTGCGATTTCGTTATACATTTAGTTTATTTTTTTATTTTTATTATTATTTAGAGTTGGAGTTTGGAGATTTGGATTTGGATTTGAGGCAAGCAAGTGAACGTATTCGGTTTGTTAAATACACACGAAAAGAAAAGTTTGAAGAAAGAAGCAAACGGAGAGCAACAAAGATTTTTTACCATAAGTGGCCAGGTCGGAGCACTTTCGATAAACATAACATAGCTATAGCTCATATATATATATAAATGCATATATCTATATGTATGTATATATATATACATATACGGGTATATATATACAATTTACCTACTTTTGGCCGGATCGCCGGTTAACACATACCTTGAAACTCTGCCGCGCTATATCGTTACCTTCCACGAACTGCGCCAGGCTGCAGTACCGCGGCGGCTCCCGTATCTTCTGATCATCGCAGCGATTGTCGATCTCGAATACGATGTTCTCGAAGCCGAACTGCTGCGGATTGTCGTCGCTGTCCATGCGTGCGAGCCCGGCTTTGCGCGGCGGCGAGGAGTTGCGTCGCCGCGGATGCGTTTTGCTTTGGGCCAAGGCGCTCAGCGATTTCTTGCGCGGCGGCTTCGGCGGCCCCGCATGCTCCGAGCAGAGGGTGGTGGTGTCATCCGTGATGGTGTTGTCCTGCAGCGCATTGGTGATGTCATGCCCCAGCACCGAGCTGATGTCATCCATCAGGCTCTCGCCGGGCATGGGCTCCGTCTCATCGCTAGTCTCCGGCGAATCGATGTGCGTAAAGTTGTTTGCGTCCAGATTCTACTCAAGTACAGTGATTTTAGTCTAGCATTTGTTTCAATCGGAGAGGTTTCCCACTCACCTGTATAATGTCGCCCAGGCTGTGACCCGGCTCGGGCTTATCGAAGATCTCGGACGCCACACTGCATTCCTCGTTGCTGATGGCGGACAGCACATCGCTCGCCTCTCCGCCCAGATCCTCCTCCGACGACTGTTCCTGCAAAGGCAAAAGAAGAGCCAACTGAGTTTCGTTCTCGGTCGCCGGTTAGATAATGCCATACAGTGTTGGTCTGGGCATCGGTGTCAATGATTGTGAGGTTTTCGCTCGTGTAGACATTTTGGGATTGGGGGGTTACGACAATGCCGGGTACCTGTAGATTACAAGTGTGTACCAGAGCACGATGCGGCTCCTGCGGTTCGCTTTTCTCATTGACATCGGCCTCCTCCTTCTCGCTCTCGATCTGACCGCTCGCAGTGCGCTCCTTATCCTTGTCCATTTCGCGTGCCATGTAGTAGGTGCGCTCGAACACCTCGATCGGCCGATAGTTGGACAAGGGGTCGACTATCGGTTCGCTTGTCATGATCGGCACTCGCAGAAAGTCCACCTTGCGCTCGGTGGGCGTATTCTCGCCAGCCTCGCTGCTTGGCGACAGACGATTGCCCGCATCGTCGATGTTGGCGCCGCCGCTCAAGGACAAGCGGCCAACGCGATAGACTGTCTCCCCGTTGGCGCCCTCCTCCAATTCCTGGATGACCTCCGGCACACCCGAGCTGCGACGACTGTCCGCAAATTGACGCGGTGCCGGCAAATTGATGCTGTTGAAGAAGTTCTCATCCACTGAATCGCGACGCGTGTCCGGCAGCGGCGATATGCAGGTCAGCCGCGATGTCTCCATTGTTGGCGAGATAATATTGATGGGTGGTATGATTGGCAGCGGCGAGCCGCAGGGCGTTGAGTCGCCCGAATTCGTTATTGGTATCTTGAGCGCCTCAAAGGGTGTAATTGAGAGCTTCCGCTGGTAGCGCTTGGGGCGACCCGGTTCCGAGTGCTCCACCACATTGTAAATGGCCCGCTTCACACTGTTCGCTCGGCACTGCAAGGCCTCCTTTTCGCTGGAGCGCAGTGAGCGGCTATTGCGACGCTCTTTTGAATTGATATTATCCTTTTCAGTTTTTTCTATAGATATATTCGGATTGCTGCAATAAATAATTAAATATGATAAGCAATATTTTTAATCTAGTAAATACATTTAAAAAATATATTTTTAAAATATATATATATTTTTTTAAAATTTGTTTGGTGTATTTTATATAAAAAAGTTAACCAAATAAATAAATTAAGTTTGAAATTCGCTCGCGCCAATAAGAAAAGTCGTTTACAACTGCTTGCAAGCTAAGCAGTGCAGTTGTGAGACAAGCAGTGCAAAGTGCGAAAATAAAAGTGTAGCATACTTTTAAGCTGTTCAGAAAAGCTTTCACAGAATTTTTAAACAGATAAACCAATAAATAATTTAAAAATAATATATTAATAAAAATATTATTGAAAACCTCGTAACAAATAATAAATAAATAAAAAAAATAGAATAAAAATAAAAATAAAATAAAAACAAAATTATATCAATTTTATTTTGCGCATCTTATAGAAATCGGAATATGTATTTTCTACTTACAGATAGGATGGGCGTGCCGTTGTTAAGGGACCACTGCGCGATATTAAACTCCTTATGGTGGCTACCAAATCGTCGCCACTGTGCGTACCCAGCTCCTCCTCCTGCAGAGCATCCAGCAGCATTGTCAGCTTCTGTCTCAGGATGTCACATTTCATAGCCAGCTGCTCGTCGTCTTTGTGATGCTCACAGATGCGTGAGACCAGCTCGTCGACGGTGTCGCAGAGGGAGCGCGTGGAGCTTATCAACGTCTGCGTATCGTTCGTCTCGACTATGAAGCGCAAATGGTGATTGGCCGACGTGACCATGCCCGTGAGCAGAGCCTCCTGCTCCGTGGTAATCGACATCTTTGGCATTTTGGGCACCGTGATGGCCTTCTCGAACACCATAATGCTCCAGCGATCCAGCATTTTGGTGCTGGCCGACTCGTAGCGCTCCAATATCTGCGGCAGGTGGGTGTCATCATCGCAGCTGGAACCCCAGCCCAACACGCGGGCCAGATCGTTGCCCGTGCCCAGCGGCATGACAGCCACCTGGCATTGTTTCTGTAACGGAATTAGTTGAGCAACGATAAAGAGTGTCGTCTAAGATATGAGAGTTGAAACTTACGTGCATATTGAAACGATCGATTTCGCTGAGCACCCAGCCGACGGAGCCATCGCCGGAGCACACCAGAATGCGAAACATTTCAAAGTGGCGAAACAGTCGCAGACCCAGGCTAGGCCCCGTTGAGATCAGATCGAAGACCTGCGCCGGATTCAGCAGCTGCTTGAAGCGCCGCAGAAACTTAACGCCCTGATTATCGCCGGACTTGGAGTTGACAAAGACGAGCAGCGGCGAAAAGTTGCCCTTCGGACTGACCACGTCCCAGGCATCGTCCGTGCTAATTGAATGCACGCTGGTGGGCGGCACCACGGACAGCTTGGCGGGGCCAATCGGACAGACAATCGGCATTTGCGGTCGACATGCCACGTGCACCGTATCCCTGCACCAGAGGCAGCGCCAATCCTGCAACCGCAGCACCGAACCGCAGGTCTTTTTGCACACCGCACACACGGCCGATACGGGCAAATTGCCCTCCATCCATTGATGCGGCATAATGAGGCTGCCGTCGGGCTGCTCAATGATATCCTTGCCGACCGTTGCCAGCGTGGTCCACTTGCAGTTGGCAATCGCTTTGGCCGCACATCGCTTGTGCACCTTGCACTTGCACACCTCGCAGCTGAGCCCGTGCGACGTGACGCCAGAGAGCGCATCGCGACAGACATTGCAGTAGGTGGGCCGCGCATGGGAGGTCGCATACCAGTGATGATGGTTCGAGAGTATGTCGTGCTGATCGATCAGGAAGCTATCGCCACGCGGACGCTGCGGCGCCGTTGCTGTTTTCAGGGATCCCAGCCAATCCTCCATTTCGCGTCTGGAGTCGGCGCACAGCACCAGAGAGCGGGTAGGTGTTATTATCTGCAAGAGAGATGTGAATATTTATTGATTGATCTTTTTCATTTTACTATTATGAAAGAGGGCATAGCAGGGCTCATAATGCATATATTTATAGTACTCATCTGGAATAGCTGAGTCGATTGAACCCTACTCAACTGACTGGCTCTTCGTGCTTATAAATGCATCCATCTAATACCTATGGCAGCTAGAGATTTGAAACTACCTAAATACATATGTATGTACATATACATATATATGTACATACATATGTATATATAGCACCTGCAGAGCACAAAAAATTTCCAAATATTGTTGAATAAAATCGACTTAAAAATGCAGATATTAAATTATTATCTCGAAACTTTTTTGGATCGATATTTATATATGTATACAATAATATATATATATATATATATATATATATATATATATATATATATATATATATATATATATATTTTATATAAATTTGTTTTCTATTGTATTATTAATATTATTATTATTATTTTTTTTTTCTATATATATTTTAATATATTTTATATATAATATTTTTTATTTATTTTTTTAAATTTATTTTAATTTTTTTTTTGTATTTTATTTTATTTTTGTTCATATTTAATTTTTTTAAATTTTTTAAATAGAAGTAATATAGCCAATATGTGAATGAGTTTATATATTATTTTATTTTTTCTTTTGTAAATGACAAATATTCAAATTGCATTCAAGTTCGTGAAGGAACATAGAAGTTATTAAACAATTAACGCAGAACGTGTCACGCATTTTCCCATACACACATTCATACATTCATGCATTGAAAAGCGTGAATTCTAGCATATTCCATGAATCGCAATTGTTGATTGAATGTTTCGATTTTTCAGCTATTGTCCAAGTTTAGATGTTCTAGATGTTGCTCGAAGTGACGGTGTTGGTAAAGGCGGTTATTGATCCTGAACTCCAGGTGGCCGTTGGGCATATTACTATTGAATTTTTTGTTTATTTTGTATAAATGCGAAATGGCTGTATTAGTAAATTTCTTAGAAAATCTCGGTTCGACTCTTGCTGTTCTTTTTTATTTTGATTTGTTTTAATAAACACATAACAGCATATATTTAAAAAGGCAAAGGCAGAGGGGTATCATCTAGAGTATTTTTACTAAATGTTTGGCTAGCGATTTCGCTTATAAAGCAGAATTTGCATTTCCCTTATTTTCTTTTTATTTTTTAATTTAGAATAATCATTTCTGTTGAATATATTGTATATGTATTAGCAAACAGTTGCACATGGTGAGCACATTTGCTTATAATAAGACACACACACATATACATATGTATACATATTAACCACATGCAAGACTCGCTTATTAGTTGTGTAATCAAAGATGGGTCTATTAGTTTCTATGGCCTCATTAACATGCAAATAACTCTCATATTTATGTTAATATGCAGACAGGAGCGTCCGCCACGCCTTTTCAATAGAATGGAATGTGCTAAACAATGCGCCAAGCCCTCAAAGTTCAACAAAAGCTGTGCGGGGCGTATTATTATTATACGCCTCGGCCAGAGCGCTGCCTACAGCACCCACAGCGTCCGTACTCCTCTTATCCTAGCAGTTACAATTAATGTGGGATCTACTCTGGCATACGCAACAGCAAAGATAATAATGAGGCCAACTAAAGCACGTCAGCTACCTGATTATGATTTGCTTGTCATATTGCCTAATTTATGGCCCGCATGTCCTTCACCGTACAGACGCAGCTCCTGCTGCTTCTCCTGCTCGTTTAGTGGCCAAGTTCATTCGGGTAATTGATGTTAGAAAGTTTTTGTATGTATGTATGATTAAATTAATGAGTTAACATGGCGTCTAGCCATGAACCTTGGCCAAGTCGTGGCCAAGTCTGCAACTTTTATAAGCTAAGCGAGCCATAAAGATGGACCAAACGAAATCGAATCGAGCATTCCCTAACTCTCTCCCTATATATAGAAGGAAATCAAACTCAAGTATACAACAAAGAGATTCGTAGCCATAGTACGCCCTTTAAAGCCCCCCCAGTTCAATAGGTACAGTTGACCCATTTAACGGCAGTTGACATGCCATGCCACATGCCACATGCCACATGCCGCATGCCAATGTCATAGCTGGCTGACACACATTGACTGTATCGACTGTGGCATGCAGCGCATAATGGATATGTGGAAAAGGTTATGACCACGTCAACATTATAATCTAGTTGGTTGCAAGGGCCAACCTCAGAGACAGAAAGCAGAAATGAAATAAGCCGCTGCCAGTTAACGTCCTGAGTCCACAAAACGGATGTCTAGGAGCAGCAGCAGGAGCAGGAGCAGGAGTTGGGGCAGGGGCTAATCCCAAGCTCGAGTGCAAGCATTGTGGTTCACCTCAAAAGCTCATTCAGCTAGAAGTGCCCAGCTGCAAGTTTGCGAAACGAAAATCAAAGATGAGCGTAAACTATTTAAAGGGCAGAGCGCGTGACACGGCCTGACACGAATTGGCCAGACTAAACACGATTTAGTCTGAGCTAATATAATTTAGCAGTTGCTTATGGCATATCAACCAACATAGATACACATAGAGAGAAACAGAGAGAGCGAGAGAGAGATAGAGAGAGAGAGAGAGAGAGAGATACCCTTTATCGTCCATCAGTGTTGGGGTTAGGTGTGATGTACGATAAAAGCATTAGAATGCAATTTGGATGGTTGGCTGACTTTCAAGCGGCAGCCACAAGGCAACCTCATCTCTAATTACATTCTGTGGCATTAATTGGACTTAATTCGTCAGCTGACTTTTGCAATGGAAAACAGCTTTGACTGTTTGAGGTTTGCTTGAAAGGTTGCAATGTTGCAATTAGTGCAACCAATGCCACAATCTAACCGCATCAACAGATATTTGCATCAACCAAATCGCTATTCTCAATGAGCTTTTGAGCTCTGCAGTTGCCCCTCGCCCCTCGACCGGCTCTGCCTGTGGGCTTTTGCTATTCAATTAATGCCGCACTGCACGTGCCTGAGCTCCTGCCACCTGTCTGTGGCACTTGCAACATGAATATGCTTTCATGGCTGGCTGGCGCCTGCGGTTTACCTGTCACTCACTCGCATTCTCTTTGTCCGTATGCTGGCCCCATTGCTGACTGCCTGCAGCGCCCCCCCCCCCCTCGCCATCTGCCACGCCCAGCTCGCCTTTCACTGGGGCGGAAATTATTTGCTTTTTGGCCAGTGACCATAAGTCGGCTGCAGTGCATTATTGCACGGTATTCAATTACCTTTAAACTTTCGCCCATCGTCTCTGGAGCATTATTCAATTTCACTCTCCGATCATTTTCAATTGCAAACTTTGCATTCCGGAAGCCAAACCCAATTTCAACTGTTGTGAGAAGTTTAACTCAGTTAATTAAATGTGAAAGAGCGTATTTCACTACCCATATCGATGATGCCCATAAAGTTTGAGAGATAATATATTATAGAATGAGTAATCTATTAAATGTAAAGTTTAGTTTATATATATCTGATGTCAGCAATAACGTGCTCAAATTGAATTAGATTAAATTTTGCTTTATATATGATGCAGAATTAGATTACATTTATATTTTATTTATATACTTTACTATATATACTATATATTTTAGATTACAAATATATTTTATTTATATATTTTACTATATTTTTATATATTTTACTATGAAAGAGTTCGTTCGCGAACGAATAGAAGTTTTTTTTCCACTCCGGTTTTTTCTCGATCTTTTTAGTTGAGTCAAATGAAGTAAACAGTCTTATTTGTATGTATTGATATATATTTTGTTTATTATTATTTTCTACATATTATTGAAATAGTTAGCTATACTTTTGTATCTCGCAATTTTAAATCGCTGAAGACTTAAGCTTTAATAACTGTTTCGCTTTGGTGCATAATTAAACTACTCTGTTTAATTATCCCCATAATAAAAATGATTTATTTATTTAAATCAAATAATATAGTGTTAGCAACTGTTGGCACAGAGAAGTTTTCTGTTGAGTTCTTTGCTTAACACTTGGCTAAATCTAAGTGAAAGTTAAGTTGCTGAAATCAAATGTTAGCACACTGTGCGAAAGTAAAGCTACTAAAAAGTTATAATAAATCTGAATGACAAATGGTTGTTCAGCAAACTTCATTATTTTAAATTCAAATTGTAAATAGACCGCAAGAACAAAGCGATAATAAAAGTTTATTATTCAAATGTATGTATTTATTTTGAAGCGTTTTATGTAAATGGAAAGGGAATCAATAAGAAATTGTTGAAAACTTTTAGAGTGTACATTAAGAAGACATAATTAGTTTAGGCAGACCGCAAAGTGCTACAGAGCTGGCTGGCAGAGTGGCTTCCATAAGCATATTGATATTTTACAGGTGGCGTAAAATGCTGGCGGCCACTGTAATGCAGTTAAAGCACTTGAAAATGACATTGAAACGACATCAATTTCATGGACAAGAGTAAAATAAAAATATATATGTAGCATAAAAAAAAATAAATAAAAAAAAGATATGTATATACAAATAAAATGTTTCTCGTTAAACTAAAAATGTTCGGGCAAAAGTCTATAAAAAAAAAATAAAATAAAATATTTATTAAAAAAAAAAAAATAAATAATATTAAATAAATACAAATAAAAAAAAAATTAATAAATAAATAAAATAAACTGAAAATCTAAAAGTTTGTAAAAAAAAATAAAACTAAATATAAATAAAAAAAAAACTAAAAATTAATAAAAATAAATTAAACTAACTGAAATGTAAAAAATAAAAATTAATAAATAAAATAAATGAAAATTATAAATAATTATAAAAAATGTAATAAATAAATACAATTAACAGAAATGTAAAAAATAATAAAAAAAATAAAAATAAATAAATATAAAAACAAAAATCAAAAATTAATAAATAAATATAGTTAACTGAAGATTAAAAAAATAAAAATAAAATAAATAAATATAAGAAAAATCAAAAATTAATAAATAAGTACAATTAAATTAAAAAATAAATATAATTTAAAAGAATGGCAATACAATTGAAATGAACATAAAATTTAGGTCAACGTGGCAAATAATACTTCCGAGTTGTATTTTTATAGAGATTTTTAAAATGAGAACAATGAACTTCACTTTATGATTTACAAAGACAATGCAATAATTTATGTACAAAAGTTGCGGGAAATGTTTGTTTTTAATGAGTTTCGACTGGAATATTTATGAGAGCTTACAGCCCTCGGGGAGGAAGACCAGTTGAACAAAGTACTTAGGTAAGCATTTATGTATTGTAATTCGAATTGGGAATTAAGTATATCTGTGCACGGTAAATCAACAGCTCTAATGCGTATATCTAAATATTGTTCTTGTTCACAGCTGAATAGAAACTAATTTGTGATTTTAAAGTATTTCAATTCGGGCAAAATCCGCTTTGCTTTTCGGGACCAGCACTCGGCTCAGACGCCAAGGCATTACAGTCGCTCTTTTGTGTGTGTGCGTGTGTATGTGTGCTTATCCCATCTGCGGCAGTAAATGTTAGTATAACTGTATTTAGCTTCCGGCTACGCTGTGCACTCCAATCAAAAAAACAAACAAAAACATGCCTGAGCTGGAGCTGCTGTCAGAATTCATTACGCCGTAGACGGGGAGTACATTGGCATTGGTCCTGCCTGCCACGCATCATTTCGCTCCAAAATATTCATGAGTTGGAGCACTCTCAGCTGAAGAAGTAGCAGCAACATCAGCAGCAACAGCAGAAGCAACAGCCACATTACGCATACGCCGCATTGTCCCCGAGCAGCGCATGAGAAGCAGCTGTGGTGAGCTCTGGATGGGCAGGCCAAACGAAATCATATTGGAATACTTTAGCCCACATCTGAACATTGATGAACACATCTCTTCTCTCTGTCTCTGTTCGCTGTATCCCCAAGTGCACGCACACGTTTCTTGCATACATACACACACATATATACATATATAAATATATATAGCTTTATATATAATTTTTTTTTTCATTATCGCGCTGAGCCGCCCAGCGCAATGTTGAAATTACTTTTGAAATTTTAATGGCCGTCGGCTATTTCGCCAAAACACAGACACACACACACAGAGACAGACAGACGGACACCCATACAGATGCAGATATATATACATATATATCAGAGGTATAAAAACTTTTTATGACGCAACGAAAGAGGCTGTCAAAACGTAACACGTGGCGTATGAGTTACACGCATAAATATTTACAGGCTTGAAGCTGAAAGCTCGATTTGCATTTGCCAGTTTAAGATTTAAAAGTAAAGAAAGAATTTGAAAAGCTCAACTTGCGCTAAATATCAAAGCCCAGAACAAGTATCGAATGAGAGAGAAAAAAAAGAGTCCTGTAAGTCCTTGTGCCTCAGTAACGTTTTCAAGCGCATGACAACATTTTATATACATTTTCTTTTTATGAATTTCAGCTAAATTTCAAAGTTCAAGGACACGAGGGTATGTGTGTGTTACCTGGCACCGTGCTAAACTCATAAAGAAGTCGTGCCCACGTCCCCCACTCTCTCTCTCTCTTGTTATTATTGTTTCAAATTTCATATACGCCAGCTGCTGTCGGCGCCGCGGGACGGCGATTGCCCCTAGCCAAGCGTTTAAGGAACTAATAATTCCAGCGCTTTGTTCTCAACAAATTTCATGGAAATCAGCACGTGAACATGCCCATATATACATATACATACATAAGTGGGGGCGATATATAGATGCATGAACTTGAGCACATCGAAATTGAAATTTATGGCACAATAAATTGAAAATCATAAATTTCAGTGTGAGTGCAAGAGATTTCAGAGGGCGTCTGGGAAATAAATGAAATGAATAAAGTTGGCATGCAACAAATATTAAATTGAAATATTCAAGAATATTATTTGATTACTTTTCGAATATATAAAACATAAAAAGTAAACAAATTAATTGATTTGTATTCAGCAAAACATTATTAAATTTGTTTGAGTTGAATTTCGTTTTTAATTTAATTAAATCAAATAAATTTTTAATGATTATTATTAGACTAAAAGACTTGAATTCATGATCGACTTTAACTACTATTAATAGGCTACCGAAAAATATTTGTAATAATACAACACACACATAAATATATCTATTATTCAAAAGTTCAACATATGGAAATTGAATAAACTTTGTGCTGGAATAACTTTGTTTTCATCACATTAATTTATTTAAAAAAAAAAATCGTTTTCATTTTGTGTCGAGTGAAATTATTCATTAGAATAAAAGCTTTTACAAAGTCTGAGCCTTTCCATTCATGAATCAAATTTCTAAACCTTTTTTGGGCAGACCCGCTCACTCTGCCCTGCGAGCTAACAAATCTGCTTTTATCAAGCTAACAAATCTCTTATTGTGCACAAGTTTTTCACTTTTCCACATTCATCTAGAAAAGGCGAACGGACCCAAAAATGTGCTCAGCTGCTGGAAATTGACTTTCGCTTGGCTCCTTGATTGTTTGCTTTGTTCAATTAAATTATTTGAAGGGCATTATAATTATGGCCTGTCAACTACATTATACATTATGCCATAATGTAATCCGGCTAATATGCAGCCAGCAATATTTGATGACTTTAATTATGTTGAATTGGATTTCCAAGTATTTGCCAGCTGAACTATTTGAGTTTAACTGTCAATCAGCTGCGAGAAGCCACAGCTGAGGCCCTTGATTCAAATATAATTTACAACCAGCACTTAACGTTCGCTTTTCAAGTACAATTGCATACATACATACATATGTGTATGTGTGTATGTATATGTGAGGGGCACTGAAGTATGCGAAATTGTCAGAGTCAATCAAGCTGATTTATTGCCTTTGCATACAAAACGGCAGCGTGTGTGTGAGCCCAGGGCGTCTACATCAATTATGCAGGGCGGTGGCAGCTGCTGGCTGGGTAACAATAAAATAAGAGCGTCGTCTGTTAATTGCGCCGCCGCACAACATGGCGTATGCGTAATGCGCAATATTTGTTAAACTTCTAATTGAGCGTCAGCCAAAAAGTTCAAATCAACAGAACAACAACAACAGAGACAACAAGAGAACCCTCACGCTTCAAAGTTTGGCCTGAGCTCTGTCAAAATTGGGCTTTTGTTAATTACGGATCACTTGAGTAAGAGAAATATTTGTCAGAACTTCGAGAGTGATTTTTAAATTGGCTTTCGCTTTGGCTTTATCTGGGCTTCGAATAGTTGTTGCATGTCAAATTTCGCAGACAGCCCTTGGTTAGAATCCAATTATACTGATTGGATTTATTTTGTTATGAATTTCTTATGATAAATTCCATATTTTTCAGTTGACAGTTGTTGAAATGCCAAGCTCTAAGCACAGTTTATTTTGTTGAACTTTTGTGATATTTCACATGTTGTGTTAGGCAGCAGAATTTTAGATAAGCTAAGGCTGTGCAGATGTTTTGTGTCGATGGAATAGACATAAATAATATAAATATATAATCTAAATCAAATCATTTTGACTTAAATCATATTGAATATAGGATAAACAAAAACACACGAAATTAATACCTATACAAGAATATCTTTATGCATACATTTTAATTCTATTCTTATGAGAAATAAAATGCAAATAAATAACATAATATAATATAAACGGGAAATAAATATTTAAAAATAAAGAGATAGTAACTTAATAAATAAAAATATAATCATAATAAAAAAAAAAAAAAAATAAAAAAAAAAAATAAAATAAAAAATAAAAATAATGAATATATATATAAAAAAAAAAAAATGAAAATTGTATATGAAAAAAGTATACATATGTATATATATATTTTCATTTTATTTAATTTAATTTTAATATATGTATTATTATTATATTATATATTTTTATTTTTATTATATATATTAATTTTATTTTATTTTATTTTAATATATGAATATACTATGTATATATTATTTTTTTATTCATGTATATTTTTTTTAAATACAGTTTTATTCATTTTTTTTTTTTTTTATTAAAATTTGCATTTAATAAAAGTTTCTAGTATATATTTATAATAATTTAATACTCGACTTCAAATGAAACTTGCAGAACTATAATTTTTATCGTTAAGAATATTTGAATAAAAACAGCTGGTAAATGCTATACATGTTGAAACTGCATGCAATAGCAGTAACTGTGAAGCACGAACATATCAGGTATGTCCAGCTCTATTTAATACGGTTTCCATGAACAATAGTTGGTTGAGAACATTCACAGCTATTTTGCTTATATGCTCATGCTCTTTAAGCTGAGAAAAAAAGTAAGAAATTGTAAACATAAACTCGTACAATAAGCACCTGCAGTCACACGTGCAATCACACATGCAGTCACACACGAGTGCAGACAAATAGATGATACAACATTCAGCAAATACGAGTAGAACCTTCAGCTGGGTCTTAGGTGCCATTGTGCGGAGTCTCCCATTTGAACGGCTGGCAATCGGAGACCGCAAAGAGCTTGTTAACAGAGCACTTAGCACAACAACGAGAACAAAATACAACACACACACTCACACACTCTCGCAAGCACTTTTTATGTGTGTGAGTTGCTGAAAACTTGAAGTTTGAAGCTCACAGCAGTTAGCACGTGCCTGCTTATCTCTTACGAATTTGTAGCTTCAGCTTAAAGTACTTTGAACTTATTTTATTCGAGTAATTACTTAAAATTTAATATAAAATTTAAACTATTTTTATGTGAGTCGAAATATATTTGTTTGACAATTTAATTGCATGAAAAATAGTACGCGTTATTTAACAAAAATTTTACTAAGCGTAGCTAAGACAAATTATTATGTAGGAATTTGTTATATTAAAATATGGTAAAAAAAGCTAAAAGCAATATTCATGTTTATATTCGTATATTCCATTTAATACGAGTATCATGGGCATTAATAGTGCTGCAAATGTTGTTAATTTTCCTTCATTTTAACGGTTTTTACGAACACATATGTCGATATGCCACCTGTCGGCTGGCGGACATCAAAAGCATTTTAATTGAACATTCATTTAGCTGTTTGCTGTTTTTTCAAAAATAATTTATTTTCGCTGATATCCACTGACATGTTGCAGCCAATATATTACTTATTGGATGAAATGTGATGTGTGTAAATGGCATTTTGATATATTTAAATAAAGCCATCAATAAATAAAACTGTGCATTAATACACTGGCTGCAGATTTATTTATACTCAAATGATTTTAATATAAATATAAAATGCATTTATGTGATACAATCTCGAATAATATTTACATTTGTTTCCCTTTTAACTAGGTATATTAATATTTTTTGTTATTTGACTTTTCTTGTAAATGTTTTAAAAGGCAGATATTTATTTTGCCCCTATGAAAATCTACGATTTATCCATGCATAGGCACTTAACTTTTCATTTTTTTGCCAAATGCTGCAAATCTTGAGAGTCTTCAACCTATTCCTAGAAGCCCTCACTCCTGAGCACTGGCATTTGCCGCGCATCAGCTACTTTGCCATATAGCCGATGAAAGGGTATAATAAATTGAGCCTAATGCCATTTGTTGGCGCAAAGGCTTGCGGTTATATATCCTGAGCCCAGGTTAGAAAATTTATGATTAATTTTCAAAATATATATCAGTATGTGGTACATACTTTTACTAAGTGAAAAAGAATTCAATTGAGCAAACCCGACTTGCAAATACCCTCTAGACAGACAATTTGACAATAATAAACCTTAGAATTTAACTATTTTCAAATTAGTTGATTTATTATAATATTATAATATTAAAATAATACATATTAATGCTTATTAAAAAATAAATATTTAATATTAGATGATTTATTATAATTAAAAAATTAATAAATTAATACATATTAATGCCTTTAGCTATTCATATTAGAAATTCAATATTTTTTTTATTTATTTTCAAATTCCAAAATTAAGAATTTATAGAGCAGATATTTATTAAAATCTTCTCTATATACGTATTTATTACTGCAGACGTTGTCAACATCTTCCACATTATGATTTTCAATTTTACAGGGTATTCGAATTCTGTAGGCATTTGGCGAAAGCATCAAAAGCTGCGCATTCGTGTATAAAGTAATATAAATTTAAATATTTCGACTCGATATGCTGGCTTGAGCATAGGTTTTATAGAGGTTAGAACTGTCTGGCTGGTCTCCATGTTTCAGCAGAAATAAGTAGCTGTCTATGGGGCGGCATTGGGCTGCTTATGCTAATTTGGCATGCAGAGCGCGTCAAATGTAAACATTTTGCTTTGTTTCTGACAACTAATATCGATGGTATTTGCATTTGGTTTTGGTACTGGTATCAGTGTAGGACGTAAGGGTCCTTTTCACAGCTGCTTCGTCTGTAATTGGGTGTATAAAGGGATAAGACGGCGTTAGGGGATGCTCTACCATCTCAGCAAAGAGAGACCGAAAAAGAAAAGAAGAACAGCCAACAATATTTGCGTGAGGCCAGACAATGGCAAACAGGAAATGAACTCGATGATGCCTTGTTTGACGAGACAGTCTATAGACTGCCTCTAAGGTGTACGGCTTTATTTACTCCCGCCTTTCATCTCTGCACACTTCATGGCAATGCGCACAAGTCGGATATATGGTGAGAATCTAGCAACAATTTGAGCAATAGCTACAACTGTTGGCCTCATAAAAGCGAGTCGAACATTTAATTGCGGTGAGAAGCTGCTAATAAAATATATTTATGTGTGAGGCAAGTGTCAAAAGTTAGCAAATTAAATTTTTACTACTGAGGCGATAATTTGAGCTGGGCAGGTGAATGCCAAAGGCAGGTGAGCAAAGAATTTGTAATAAGAGCGAGAATAAATCAATTTATAGCTGCCATCAATATTGGGAAAGAATCATATGGAAAAATGGTTGAAGCTAACGATTTTCTTATATTAGAACGGGCGCAGTTAGCTAGTTGAAATGGGAGATGGGCGATGGGAGAGAACATGAGAACTTATATGTATTTATAGCCTGAACACATCGGCTTACATTGCCGTACATAAAAGTTGCTAATATGACAATCAAAATGACGTTTAATTTATATACGGATTTTTGTTGTTGTTATGGATAACAATAAAGCAATGTCAATATTGATGGGGGGAATATGCTATGATACATGATACACATGAAACAATGTCAATATTGATGGGGGGGAATATGCTATGCTCTCCCTTGAACTGGGTTTAGTTTTTGCAACAGAGTGGGAAAATATTTGAAGGATATTGGATAAAAATTAAACTGATATGAGACTTACCTGAAAGCTGTGATTTACGTTCTTGATGCTGCACTCGAAATAACACAGTTCCGATAGATCAATCTCATCGAATACATCGCTCTGCAAAAGAAAGCAAAAATTACGTTAAAATGTGAATTAATTAAATATATATGAACTTAAATTAATTAAATGATCTCTTTTTGTAAGTGAATTAGAATTATTTGGAATATGAATTTATTACTTTTATAATGAAATGTAAATAAAAAATCTTAATATTCCTTAGACCTTAACATTTTGTATGCTGCTGGAAATGGATGCATAAATGTTGCTTGGCAATGTGCCCAAGTCGGCGCTTTTCCATTTTCCTTTCTAGATTGTTGTTATTTTCTTTCTTTTTTTTTTTTCAGCTTCTGTTGTCTGTCCTGTTCTTTGGTTTTCTTTTGCTTTCTGGACCTTGCTTTGTTGCTTAATGAAATACACAAAAGCGAACCCAGCGGCAAATTGTTTGTTATTTTTCTCTTTCGTGCTGGCCTTGTTGTATAAATACATATATAAATATATGTATGTATATGAAGGAGACGCATACTTGGCAGTCCTTACGGAAATTGAAATGTTTCACACACACACACTCACACACACACAATCATACGCGCGTATTTACGTGACAACAAAAGCAACTCTTTTTTTTTTATGTGCCATATAATAGAGGAAGTGTGACAATGGCAAACTGAATCGAACAACTTATGCCAAGGATTACATACACAAAACAGTTCTGCCATTGGAAATTGGTTTTCTTGAAAAGTTTTCCACACCTTTTCAACGAGAACTCTGAAGCATGCATACACTCTTTCTCTTCTTCTTCTTCTTCTTCTTCTTTTATTTTCCTCAAATTTATTCCATTTTGATTAATACTTGAGACTTGTTTGCTTTTTAACTTGTTGTCCAAATTATAGTTTTCCATTGTATTCTTCACTTTTATTTGCTTCGAGTATTTGCTTTGTCAACTTTTTGTGGCTGGTTAAAGTGAATATTGCGCATACGCCCTGTGTGCTTAGACCTCTTATGTATGCATACTTATGGCCATATACCTATAGCGTAGTCTCTTTATTATACCCTTTGGAAAATGAATATGAGGTTTTGCGAAAATGTTATGTTAGAAATATATATATTCTTGAGCAGGGCAATGAGCTGAGTTGATTTTGACCTATCCATCCGTCTGTTCGAATGTAATTTGATATTTTACATATTTATTTCTGCCCTTTTCTCGATTCAAGGTAATCCCCTAGTCGAGCAGTCTCGTCTAGAGCACTCTTAGTTGTTTTATTCACTTGTGCCCCATATTTGTCCTTTCTTTTGGTTTTTACTTTTTGATAACAGCTCGCAGGCTTTGCATAATTTATTTCTATTGGTATTTTTAATGGACAGTTCACGGAAATTTCACAAGAATTTGTGACTTTGAGGCTTTCAGTGTTTGCATATTTCCATATCTTCAAGGGACGTCCCATTCTGAGTTGTGTGAATATTCCTTAGCTAGAATCTAACTGCAGTTCTGAGTACTGAGAGTAAGGTAAATTGAATTTGCTTCAGTTATTTCGAAACACTCTAGGCGCACTCTTTTTCCCCAGTTGATTCTGTGGCCCTTCTTATTCCCCTATTGCCCACACGGCTTACGTTAATCAGCTTTTTATTGAGCTGCAGCCTTTTGTTTTTGTTTTTTTTTTTTTTTTTTTTTTATATACCCTGAGCCCATTGAAAATGCAAAATCAGGGTATAATGGTTTTGTTGAAATATATTGCTCTACATATTTCCTTTACGTATTTCCTCTATGTAGTTCCACTACGTAATTCCACTACGTAATTCATCTACGTAGTTCCTCTACGTAATTCCTCTGCGTCTTTAATGCTTAGTTGATCGATCACACACTCTACTTGACTTTATTACGCTGACCCCCAGCAGGCCTGGACGACTGAAGACTGACTGCAGAAATGCTGCAGCTGCTGCCCTTTATATAGGGCCACTTTTACTCAAGCACTGCTCTTTCAAAGGTTGAGCCCGACGGCAGGTAGAGCTCGTTGCAGTCGAGCTTCTAGTGAGCAATGGGAACGCTCTCTGCTGCTGTGAGCATTCTAGCTTCGTTTTACCTAAATAAAAAAACCAAATGAGAACTGCTGCATACACATAGACAACTTTAGTGATCTTCTGCACTTCTTCTCTCCTTACTTTTACTTTTACACAAGTACAGTGTCTCTCAAATGTTGCGTACGTGCCTATGTGTGTCTATGTATGTGTGTTTGCGTGTGTGTTTCTTTTGTAAGCAGAAAGACGCAAAGAATTATTGAAATATCAGTTCTTCGAAAGGGTTCAGGGGATTTCCTAGTCGAGCAGTCTCGACTAGAGATTTCTTACTTGTTTTTTAATCAAACTGTCAACAAACGGGAAATTGTGTAAACATATAATTACAAATTAAGTCTGTGCTGCTGCTGATTATTATTTTTTCTCTTAATGGACAGACTTTTAAAGCCAGTAAATAAATACACGAATTATTAATGTACAATATAATTGCAAACAGCTCCCACACTTTGGATTATTATTGCTTTCTTTGTTTCAGCTATAAGCTGGGCATTAACTGGCAGTGTAAACGGATATCCTAATGAACATAATTGATTGAAAACTCAGCAATCGCTCAAACCGTCGATGTCTTGATTCCCCTGGGGGGCGGAAAAGCAGCAGCAGCAGCAGCAGCAGCTTAATCCAACAGAGTGAGCATTATAATAATTATACGAATACATATGTATGTGCGTGCATGCGTGTGTGTGTGTGTGTGTGTGTGTAATGGACAGCAATTTGGAAAATTGCAGGAAAAAGTGCGAAGCAGCAAACTGTCAGTGTCAGTCAAGCAGTCAGCAAGGAGTTGTTGGCTGAGTGAATCGTTAAACGCTTCTTTCGCCTGATGACGGAAAAATCGTTAAAAATCAGCAAGGATTTCAAGAGCTTTTCACATGCACTGCGCCAAGTGGCGAGAGTTTTCTCCACTCTCTCTTTGCCTCTACCTCTTGCCATTGCCATTGACATCGCATTGCAGCTTTAATTTCTGTAAGCATTTTGTGCTCAACAAACTTTTGATAGCCGTTTGCTCGACTCTCTCTCTCTGCTCGTTGCCTTGAGCTCAGACATTTTCCACTCGAATGGTTTACATAAATCTTGGCCAGGCTCTATTGGAGTACGCATTCGCTGGCATCATTATGAGACCGACAACAAATATGCCCCGGTGTTTGTTTGTTTGCCTTTCTTTTGTGTGTGTGTGTGTGTGTGTGTGCGGCAGCTGTGGCTCAAGCGTAAAATGCAAAAGAAATCAATAAATAAATACGCGTAATTAAAAAGTAAACGAACTGTTTAAGCGCCCCAGACGCAGCCATCAAATGCCAATTCAAATAAAAGAAACCGCCTTTTTATACCCAGGAAATAGCGAGCGACGGGATATTAAAAATTAAAGATATTCAATTTGTGATAAATTTCTACTCTATATATTTATATTGAAAAAAAAAAATATATATATATAATGTATTAAATTTATTTATTAGTATTTTATTTTATTTGATTTTTTATTTTATTTATTTTTTTATTTTTCTTATATTATTTTTTTTCTTTACGTATATTGAATAATACGTAAAATATATTATATGTATTAAATTTATAACATTTTTATTACATTATTTTATTTTATTTTTCTTATTATATTATTGTATTTTTTTATGTATATTGTATAATACGTTATATATATTTTATGTATTAAGTTTATTACATTTTTATTATATTATTTTATTTTATTTTTCTTATTATATTATTGTATTTCTTTATGTATATTGTATAATACGTTATATATATTTTATATATTAAGTTTATTACATTTTTATTATATTATTTTATTTTTATTTTTATTATATTATTTTATTACTTTATGTATATTGAATAATACGTAAAATATATTTTATGTATTAAATTTATTAAATTTTTATTATATTATTTTATTTCTGTATTTATTTATTTCTCATTTATCTAATTGAATTTTGAATGCGAAATAAATCTAATTGATTAATGTATTTTCGTAAATAAAGAGATTATGTTAATAGAATTGTAACTTGTTAACTGTAACCTATTGAGTCTAATAAATATAGACATAAATATATTCACGCATTACTTATATACCCTGTAGTCTGCAAAATATAATGAAGAGCATGCTGCTTCTGCTGATCCTTTGACTCTTTCACTGAATATAGAATATATTTATATTTATCATAGAGGCAATACTTCTAAGTTGAATAAATTCAATTTGTCTAAAGCATAAACAGTAATTGAAAGCATTTGCATATATATATTTGTTTTTTTTTTTTTTTTTTTTTTTTTTTTAGATTCTTTTTTTTTCGTTCATCTATGCTTTTACTTTTCTGCTTCAAGCAATTTTCCGAAATGAGAAAAAGTCATTGTCCAATATATTATTGAACAAGATTCTATGGAGGCGCGTTTCATTACTCCCCAGGGTATTAACTAGTTAAACTTTGTTCACTTTAGTTATTTTTTGTGCTGCGCCTCTATTGGCGGATCCCTTTTGACCTTTGGGAATGGAACATGAACTCAGTGTTGGAAATTTCTTCGGAATTGTTTGGGATTTTCTCGCAGGTCAATCACAAACACATTAAGCAAATTGGTACATTACTTTTTTCTTTTCTCTTTTTTTTTGGGGGGGGACCAGGCAATAAGCCCTGGAGGTGAAAAACTTTGATTGCATTATGCCGAGATTTCCTCACACACACACACGCATACACGCATACAAACACACCTCAGACGTGGGCTAAACTGTGTGGCATAATCATTAATTTGCGCACTTTTCGACGTCCAGTCCGCCAGCCCAGATGTAGATTTATAAGAAGAAGAAGAGGAATAAACAGACGAAGAAGATGAAGCAACATTTTCCACTTATTTTCGTCCCTTTTTGCTGGCTTCGACTTTGCCACAGCTTGCAGAAAACTTTTGCTCATTCATATCAATTTCTTTGCATTACTTTTCGCCCAGACTTTTTTCCCCTTAATTTTTTCTCTTCCACCGGTTTTTTTTTTTTTTTTTTGCAAAATCACTTAATGGGCGCACACATTTCAGCGGGAATTACGCGTGGAAAGGTGGCCAAGAAATGGGGAAAAGCTGGCCAAAAGAAAGAAAGTGCTGACCCGCCAGTTGAGCGGTGCGAGCAAACTAATTGAGCATAATACGAGCCCAAACCACTATTAATTCGAACAGGATGTTTTTTTCACAGTGCGCAATGTTTAACACACTATATTGTCAATACTACCAAAGATAACACATACCAATGCGTTTCGTCTTAAAGAGATTTTATTCTCTTCACGATGAAAAAATTGTTGCTCTATTTCCAACAGCACAAAAATATGAGTGATTTACTAAACGCTTGGCATAACAGAGGAGAAAAATTGACCACTATTAATTGAACGCTGCGTAAGCTTACCTTTATCTCAAAATAAAAGCAAAAAAAAGGAACCAATGAAACAGATAACTATCTATTATAGTCTGCGATAATATCGCAATACAGCGGCAAAAATTTTAAAATTGCTGCAGATGCAAGGATGCAACCACGATGGTCGTGGTAAGCCTATTTGCAACGAAATCCGAGTTTTGCTTAGAGATTATTTTAAATCTTAAAGAGATCACCAAAATTAATTTGTCTAATCGTTTATGATGGGGTGATACAAATTTAAAAAAAATTTGGGATATTGACGAGAACATTGCGAATAGAGGCCGAACATCAGCAATAACACCCCGCGACAAAAGACAACTAGAAAATTGTTAAGGCTGATCGTCGCCATCTAAGAAATTTGGCTTCTAAGTGGGCGCAGATATGGTTTTTATAAGTTGTTTTGTTATTACCTATGCATCGTACCCAATAACTTATCTTACTCGTGGGCCAAGGAAACACCTTTGCTTACGCTTCTCAAAAAGAAACGCTTGCAATGGGCTCGGGAAAGGATGTCTTGACTAAAGGCAATGGGATACCATCACATTTAGCGATGAAGCAAAATTTGATGTTAGTGTCGGCGATAGAGAAAACGTGTCATTCGTAAGAGTGCAGAACATACCTCATATTCAAAGAGTAAGTTTTGCGAGCCTTGGTTGGGGATGTATGTGTGCCAAAGGATTAGGAAGTTATTTATTGAAAGGACGGTTATGCTGAAAATATTTTTTTAAATGTATTTGGATATCAATACAGACCAAAACTTTTCAGCAGGGCGGAGCATCATGTGACAGCCAAACGCACAAAATGGCTGGATCAAGTGGAGGTTTTAGATTGGCCATTATTAGCCTAGATAGCCAACTGAGATATTTGGTGGCATTAGCCACATATTAAAGAGCAAGCTTCGAAATGAGCAAAAAGGACATTTCTGACATGAATCGATTGCAAGAGATGTGATATCAATTTTCAAGAGCATTGCAACAATTTTTTAAATCAATTTAAAATAAGCTAATGCGTAATGCAGGCCATGGGCGACGTAACACAATTCGATATTTTATTATTGTTTTAGTATGATAGTAATCACATTAGGAGCGTTCGATTATAGTGGTAATTTTTTCTCTCTGTTATCAAGCGTTTTGTTTACTTTTTTTGTTGTGTTGGAATGAGCAACATTTTTTTCTCTGAGAGATAAATTCTCTTTAAGACGAAACGCTGGTTGTGTTATTGGTGTTTGACTATAGTGTGTTACTTCGTGAAAAAACATCTGTTCGATTATAGTGGTTTGGGCTCGTATATTCAAAATGACGTACAATATAAGAGAAGTCGAGCTGCCTCTTAAATACCTTATCTTGAGCTTAAGCAACGGCACATTCAATTTAATTGCGGTGCCAAAATATTCACAAGCCAAACTGAGGGTTAGATGTCTCGATAATAACTCAAGCTAAGTGTTCACTATAAATTCTCAGCACCGCCTCAATATAGCTTCTATCTAAAGACGAGTCGAAGTAAACAAATTTGTTTACTGCGCCAACTTCGACTTGACCGCCAAGAAGCACTCAAATAACAAGTTTTCGCTCTCCAACTTTATAAAATATTTAGTTTATAGTTTTAGTTTTAGTTTTCATTTATTTATTTGAAATGTATGTCAAAGCTCGCATAAGGAAAACGAGAGGAAAATAAATAATAAAAATAAGTAAACATTTAAAAACATTCGCTGCAATGACCTTTGACATTTTCTTCTACTACAACTTCTTCTTCTTATTATTATTATTATTTTTTTTCGTTGGCTGAAACTTTTGGCAAAAACTAGCAGAGCATCATGTTGCTTGAGAAGTGGCACAAAAGTTGTACGTTTGCGCCTTTAAGCCGCTAACCAAAGGGCACCATTTAAAATGGCCACCAGTGGGTTCGATGAGTTTTCGGGTTTAATTTGTAGCAGCAGTCAGATAGCTGGAAGGCGGCTGCCGTTGGGCGTGTCACATTTCATTTGGCGTGTCGAAAATCGCATGGCTCCAAATTGTTGGCATTTTAATGGCCAGCACTTAAATGTGGCCCTCAAGCAAGTTATTAATGTGCCATAATATTTATGTATATACATAGAAATATATATGTATATGTATGTGTGCTGCCCAATTTAAATGCGCATACAAAACTCTAATGACTGTGCACCTTTTGAAACCATTTCAAATTAGAAATTCTATATTAAGCACAATTTATCAGAACGAAGGGCGCCTTGAGAAAAGCATTTAATGCCAATTTGGGCGCTCTGAAAGAGTTTCTCAGCGCAGACAAAGCAGAGAGAGAGAGAGAGAGAGAGAGTGAGAGAGAGAGAGAGAGAGATGTGAGAGATACCTGAAACAAAGAGCTCAATTGTGGTTACAAGTAATGAAGCGCTCTTCATACAAGTATAGCACTGAATGGCATTTAAATAGATGGAAGTTTCTGGTGGTTTCGTGATATAAAAACTTTGTTTTCTATAAATGGAGCAAAAATAACGAGAGCTTAAATAACTTATTAGAAAAAGTACATTTAAAGAATGTGTTTACATTAATTAAATTAAAGATTCAGCATATTTTTGTTGTGTCAACAAATACCTACAATAATAATAAATATATCATGCCATAAATATTTATAGCAGTTGTCAGAAAAAACTTTTGGATAATTGAATGAGATTTGTAAATAAATTATTAATATGTCAATCAATACAATGAAAGACAGTTAGCAACCAAAAATAAATAAATAAATAAAAATACCAAACATAAGCGACATAAATGACAAAAAGAAAAGCCAACGTCAATTAGCAATTCGCAGTGGGGAAGCAGCTCCGGGCTCTGGGCCCCATCTGTCGATGGGGATATTTAGGCTGATGCGTTGACAATAATTGTGATAAATTGCTGTCGACTGTGGTGCCACAGTGCTGCAGGTGTGTGTGTGTCGCGCCCAAGACAAATTCATTATTAAGTATACGCCTTGTGGAGCCATACAGCCGATATCGAATTGACGCGAACGATAACAAGCCGGAGGCAAAGTGCGGCTGTCCATTTGAAATTTCAATATCTCTGGGCTATACATTTGTATTGTATAAGTAATTTTGAGCTTCAACATTTTTAGCTACATTTGCCAGCGCCTGTGCGCTTGGGTATTATGCGGGTCGAGTGTGTGTGCGCTCTTGTCTAAAGGACCTTTGGCGTACATTCAACTTTACCCTTTGCACGGAACTGCATGTGTGTATGTGTATGTGTGTGTGTGTTGCGTGTGTATTAGTCAGCGAATAAAAATCCATAAATAACACTTAAGTAGTGGCAGCTAACAAAGAAATATGCTCTTGGCTCGCCTACTCGCATGTTTTTCAGCCCTCGGGGCTCAACAACAATACCAGCAAACAACAACAACAACATCTACAACAATAGCAGCAGCAGCAACAACAACATCTTTGGGATGTAACGAACGCTTTTAAGCCAACTTTGATTGGGCAAAGTGTGGCCGATGATTTTTGGCTTTCTGTGCTTTGTTCTGTGAAATGGAAGTGGCCTTGATGTGGCCCCTGCCTCCTCCCTAACCGCTTGCCAGCTCCTGGAGAGGCGCTTTGAAGTTTTTATTTTGACGCCATTTGAACAGCATTTGAGATATTTCATTTGAAATTTTCTAAGCACTCAAAGTGTCTTTCTCACTCACTAAAAACCTTAAGCCAATCTAATGCACTAAATTCGTTGAACAGCTTTGCGAAGAGCTAAAAAAAAAACTTATTTTTTATTTGGTGGCATTGCAATAAAATTGAGAATTAACTATAGTTTAAAGCATTGCCAAAACATGGCTAAAATATATCGAAATATCTATTTGATTAAGTTCAGTTGGTTCACAAATTAGGATTTTCTCTAGTCTAATTTTTCATTCACGAAATGTAGTCCAGATCTTCTATTTCTATGTCATATCTAAGATAAATTATATTTATATAACATCTTACAGATTGACTTCTGTTCTTTTTTATTAATATATTTATTTTTGTTTTTGTTTATATATATAGAATTTTTTTTTTTCGCTATTTCAATCAAATATTCCTTATGAGCCCACATATAAAAACATTAATATTTTTTTTATTGTTATGAAGCGCAATTAATTGCATAAATTTAGCACATTTTCGCCCATCTAAACGTCTGGCCTTAATTACTTCATCTCGCAGACATTTCTATACGAAAAAAAAAACTCTCTCACATACACACACACATTGCCTTATAGCGACGGCTGCACCGTGATTTATGCAACATAATTTATGAGTCTCATTTTGTGGCAGCAGCGAACGAAGTGAAAACGAGTTTCCCTACTCGTAGCATAACAATTTTTCAAATAACATTTCCCGAGCAGCGACACAAGATACACATGACCTCTTTTTGCGTTTGATAAAATGATGTTTTAGCTTCCGTACATCCATTTAGCCCACGGCTCCGCCCCACACCCGCTCCATTCCCAGCCAGCGTTCCCCGCCCTCAACTGCCGCTGCGCAGCCCGATAAAAGGCAGAAAACGTTGCCGGAAATCCGATGAGGAGCGATCAGGCAGCCGCCATGGCAGTTGACAGCCCGCAAAACTTGGCCATGTGTGTTTGCGTCCAATTCACACACACACATGGCCTCCTTCTGGCAGTAGTCGTCATATATATATTTGGAGTGTCTGGCAGTCGCTCCCAAATGCCCGAAACATACGCATTAATTTTGCATAAAGGGTAAAAGTTGTGCTGCCCTATGGGCCTTCCAGCTCAGATTATAAATTCATTATAAATTCAACTCAAACGTTAAGGCTTCCCTTTCCCTATCTGCTTTCCCTTTCTGCTTTTCTTTTTTCTGGCAGGCTCGCGCCTAATGCAAAATTTAACAGCTATGTCGTGAGCATGATTGCAGACATTTATAAAAAAAATTGTTTTCGACTTTTTGTAAATGGAAAAACTCTAATGGCTGCGATGTGGCAACATTTTCAATTTTTTTCACTTTAGTTAGTTGTATAATTATATATTATTTTAAAAATATATTAAATACAATTCTAGTTATGTATATCGGTTTATCGGCTTACCAAATGCAATGCTAACTATCTTCACATTCTATTCAGGACACCTTAATACCTATATTCAATCTAATTACATTAAATATACCGTGTGTATGGCTAATATTTGAGGTCGCAGTCATTAAACAGCAAATTACAGCTGAGTTTGACAAGATTCTAATCCCAATATGTAGGTCACATATAATTACATCTGCTGTGCAGCTGACATGGCTCGAATTTATTTGTGGGCAACGCAAACACATATACATATGTATGTATATGCCAAGTTATTAGGCTGGCCATAAATTGTTTATCAGATTTCTGTTTACGTTCGCCACAAAATTAATATTCATAAAAGTCGCCTTATCAAAACTACATAAACCAAATGATATACAAATCCTTTAAGGCCCTTAACTAATGGCTGCAAAAGCTGTAGCCGGCTCGCAGCATCTTAAGGCGTCTGAAAGATTTATGTTTATCATAAAGCCGTGCATAAATTTTAAGGCCACGTAACAGGCCACAACGACGTAAGAGACGTAAACTTTAACGTAACACGTCAATGCCAGAGCCTGTCTGCCAACACCTTGTTGGCCAAGTGGGCCAGGCAGGACCTTTAGGCCAGGTTCGTGAGTTCGTGATGCGGTAGAAATGTGCGGGCTGGGCAAACAGTTTGAAAAGCATTTGAGTTTTTCGGGTCCTAAGCTGGATCAACGAGCTGTTAATGATTACGCGTCTGTTATACCTAGACAAGCTTTTTGCCTAAACTGCCGCCTACTCACGTTCTCCCTCTGTCTCTCTCTCTCTCTTCCTCTCTTTATCTATCGTTTTATGTCTACCTTTTTTACCTCTCTCTCTCTATGCGAGGTTTGCAAAGTTTGCTATGCGCTTGAAACATGTTTATTATTCCACATAGAAATTAAATAACTTTCAATCAATATGCTGTGGGCTAGAAAAGGCCCCGCGCCATGTGAACCTACTATATAAATTATTAGAGAGATTAAGGCATGGTAAACTAGCGCCTGAGGGAATAGTATAAGAATAATCAATTTCAATTTAGAATTAAAATATTAAATTGTTAATTTAGAATATATCTAGAGATTTGAAGGCAATATAAATAGAAGTCTGGGCGAATTTAAATTTATACTCATCAATTTTAATGGCAAACGCATAATGAAAATAAATGAAGACTCTTGCTCAGTGCGAGTGCGATTAAATATTATTTATTTGGTTGATTTCGCGTGCAGAGCGTAAGGAATAAAATGGTTAAGAGCTTTGACTCGCACTTTGAATTCACACGCTCAGCTTTTAAGATAAACGAAAAAAAGCTCAAAGCTCTCTCGCTCTAGCTCGCTCGCTCTCGCGCTCTCGTTCTGATCATTTGAGCATTCATGTTATTCCCGTTTACATTTAAAGCTCCCTCAACGCGCTCAGAAAGAGATAGATATAGGCAAAAGTCGTTGCAGGCTTCACGCTCACTATACACATGCTCACACTCACACTCATTTACGCTGCGAGCAGAGCGCACGCATATCTACCAATACATATACACAAGACGTTTTGCTGCATTGAGCTCAATAAGAAAGTCTTGGAGTAAAGAGAACGAAAACACCGAAAAATTCAAATGTTTGCGTGCGAGCGAGATCGATCAGTGTTGAAGGTCAGTTATAAAGCCGTCGCACGCAGACTTTTTTCTCAGTGTGAGTGAAAGACAAGGAGAGCGAGCTTTGTGTATATTGTCTTATTATTACATGAGCTATTTTAATATCCACTTGCCTTGTATACATATGTATGTACATTGTACATTCAGCTCATCTCAAGCAATATACATATGTATGTATGTACTTTTCAAGACGCTTTTCTATATTTGGCTTAATGTGGCAGAACTATTTAATTAAGTTGCAACGCCAGTGTTATTATTAGTTTCCATGGTCAGCTATGCTATACAAGTGGAGCCCTCTCTGCCAGTGCTCCGCTCAACTTTTCGAGGCTTTCTAATAAATGCTGTTCAGTTTTTGCTTTGCATGCAAATGCAAAAGTTTGTCGGGTTCATTTACTAGTTGTAGTTGTAGTTGTTTCTATTTTGTTTTTACCTTGTGCAACGGCAACTTTTCCAATTTTCCAATTTAAGGCGCTGGCCAAATGAGTTTTATGAAATTTGATTCTCTAATAAACTGTTGCCATTATGAATCACCGACGCACTTTACTAAATTTAATTTGAACATCTAATGCTGTTGACAGAAATTGATTTCGGACACTTGAAATCTGATTAAGCACATAAAAAGTTCAACGAGAAAAATAATAATGAAAAAAAAAGTAGAGCTGATCAAATTTGTAGCCCAAAACACTTTTGATTGATTTACGCCGCTTTATAAAAAATGACACTCGTAAGAGGAGAATATACTTTAGTAAATAAATCAATTTCGCCCCAGTCCGAGGGATGTTTGTCTTGTCAACGAGCCTGTCACGACGCAGACTTCCACTAAATAGCCGTATAATTGAAAGCTGACCATGCGACACCGACTCCCACTTCCACTCCCACTCCCACTCCCACTCCCACTCCGACTGCGTCACTCGACGCCCATTTTGGGCTGTCAATGATTCGCCGCCTTGCAAAGGTTTGTTGCCTGCACAAAATGTTTTTGCCATTTTCCCATTTTCCTTATTATGGACATCGAACGTAATAATGCGAAAATAAAGCAACGTTTTCCTTTAGCCAAATTCAATGGGCCTGCATTTGCCTTTCGTTCGGGGCCTAAATATTCTCTTGTCGCACGAGCGATTCATTTGGCGCAGGTAAAACAAATTAAGGCTACAAAGTTATTTCAACCTTTTTTTTTGCCCTCCCCCCTTCGCTGCTTGGGCGTCAAAAGAAATTTCTACTTCTTTGCCTTTTCGGGAGCTTATTGTGTATTATTTAAATTTTCACTCGGTGCTTTGAATGTCTTTGAGCTTGAGCGAGCTCGAAAAGATTTTCAATAAATTAAAGTGTGCATAAATACAACAAAATAAATGTGTTGTGTAGACTAAAAAGTGTATTTAGAAAAGGGAATTTATATAAATTCTATAGTAGTTACCTGGCCTCTACAAACTTTAAGCAAGGATAAACTACAATGCCTGACAATAGCTAGGGCGTCTGCAAAAGTTAATTAACTAAATGAAATAGTTTTGATTCAACTGCTTCAAGCTTCAGGCATCATCGAGAGGTTTCGGCCAGCTCTCCTATTATTGAGATTATTATTGTTGTTATGTTGGGAATGCTTTTGCGATCTGAAACAGCTATTGTTTGTGCTCTCAAGTGTATTAAATTGCTAAATGCAGTTCAGCGAATTATTTGATGCAAATATTTAGAATAGCATATGACATTTGACCTGTGCTCCTACATGATTGAGCATGAGTGGATCTGCGCATTTGTTTTACCCTCGGCCAGCTCATGTCCCAGTCGGCCATTCATCAAGGTGAAATGTCAGGTTTGGTGGGCCATAACTCACAATTAGATTGCTTAGCCTCGGCTGTCGTTATGTATGTGGCTGCGCAACTGTGTGCTACAAGAATGGCCTTGAATGTGCGCCTTGAGCACTGTGGGATGCTGCCACATGCCTCAATTACAGCGCCGCATTTTCATTTCCTGAATGCGGGCGCCCAATGCACAAACAACATTCGCCTTCAAAAGCAACTGCCCATTGGACCGGAAGGTAGGTAGCTGGGCAGGTAAACGAGATGGGGGGCATCTTGATGATTCCAAAATGCAGCAATCTCAAGAAGTGTGTTTAATGTGGATGTGAAAATGAATATAATGATCCCTCATATCGATTGCTTTACACTTTCGCTCCTTTTTCATAATTTCCTTAAAGTTAAAAGTCATGTGGAGAAATAGTTTTTTGGAATATCAAATGTTGACATGGAAGTGAAGATCTCTCATAGAACCATCATGATCTCTCATATTGATTTCATTACACCTTCGAAACTTTTTCATAATTTACTTAAAATTGAAAGTCAGCTGGAGAAATAGTTTTTTGGAATGTCAAATGTTGAAATGCAAGTGAAGATCTCTGATAGAACCATCATGATCTCTCATATCGATTGCTTTACACTTTCGCTCGTTTTTCATAATTTCAGGTGGAGAATTAGTTTTTTGGAATGTCAAATGTTGACAATTTTTTTCAGTATTCTGCGCCATCTGAATGTCACACAAGCTGTGTCACACACACACACACACTCACACACATGTATGACTCTTCACTTGTGTTGCTGAACACTTCAACTGTCAACGTCAACCGTCAACTGTTAACCGTCAACGCTTTTGTAGTACATTTAGTACGCTTGTTAGCCAAATGTACCCTTGAGGCCATGTATGCATGTGAAATGGCTTTTCGCTTTCCCATTCTACAATACAAGTATATATATATATATATATATATTATATGCCTAAAGCATTTATATAAGCAAATACTTATACGATTCACGTCGGCAACTGGCGCTGCAGCCGAGCTGCGGCTGATCTGCTGCTCATGTCGCATATATATAATTTATGAAATTCATCTGCATCAGCGCTGAGCGTCAGTTTACTTAGTTGATTGTCAGCCCATTGCATTTGCATATGTGTTTACAGCAAAATGAGAAAGTCATGGCTGGAATACACTTGAAGAGATATAGAAGATGCTGCATCCAGAGCGAGCCCCACTTGTCCAATATGTATTGCAATCAAAATGCAAATGCGGATGAGCCAAGTGCTGCATAATGTGTGAAATAGTGGCTAAGCAAGTGTGCCATCCCATCAAGTCCTTGCTAAATTTTTTAGCTGACGTCTTCGCATTGAAGCAGTAATTAGGTGTCACAAAGGCTTAAGCAAAAATACGTATTTGCTTTTTGTTAGCATTCAGTTTTCTTTCTAAAGACCAGCAGGAGTTCGGGACACGCTTTTATCCCGGCTCGAATGACAAAAAACATTGTGAAAGGCAATGTTCATAAAAGACAAGACTTTGCCTGCGGATGGCAGGCTCACAGTTGTCATACGCTCAAATGTGATTGGCATCAGATAAATAATTGTGCACAATAAACGTAACAGGCCATTGTGGGGAACACGCAAACAAGGCAAAAACTTCTTGGTGGAGCACTCTGACAGCAATTGAATGGCTCAAGCGAAATATTACGCATACCACGCGTTGTCAACTGCCAATAACCGAATAAGTATACTTATTGATATACATCACAATGGGGCGCACACACACACACAGACATAGCTGGTCAATTGTCCTGGCCTGACCACGCCCCTGCTTAACCTGCGCCCTTGATAACATCTAGAAGGTCTTAGCCACAAGACCCCTCCTCCACCCCCCACACCGTCTTGTTAACGCTTGAAGCCCTCAACTAATCTGTCGTTTGTATGCAGCACGCAAAGCAGTTCGATCCGTAGAGGGACGCATAAAACGTAGCTCCGATTATTTTTGCCTAGACAGGCGGAAGCATAAAGCGGAACAAGCTAGCTGCCTGCCAACGTGTCTCCTCCCCCCAACTCACCGGATATGTGCCTGTGTGAGTGTGATACTTATGACAATGACGAGGAGGACACTGGGATATATCTTGCTGTCAACATGCCTGCAGCCAAATTAAATGGAATGTACAGCATTTTCTCTGCCATCTTCATCTATCTTGAGGTATTAAAATTAATAATGGATCAGCATATAAATAAGCATGATAAATTATATTAATTCAAAATTGTGCCAGCCCCAAACGAAACACCTTGTGAATGGAATGACTGTATTAATTTCAACTGTTCCGTGTTGCCCTCAATAGTTTCTCTTCTAGTCGAAACATAGAAATATGAAACACAAAACAAAAACAAAGCAAGCAGTCAAATGGGAAATATAAAATGAAAAAATTGTTTTCAATGTCAGCTACGTGCGCATCTCTCTTGAGCAACATCATCGGGTCTAGTGTGTGTGTGCGTGTGTGTGTGTGCTGGGAGGGGGTGTTTCTTTTTCTAGGCCTGTTTGAGACCCGTCACGTCGTATTCAATAGCTGCAGCTATATAGAAATATAAATATAAATATAAACTGTCACGCATACAAGACATATCTACTAGTTATACACTCGCTTCTCTCTCTCTCTCTCTCTCTCTCTGTGTCTCCCTTTCTCTGTCTCTCAAGGCTTTTCATTCAGTACACGTGCTGCAAATAAACAAGTTCATTAGGCGAGTCAAGGGCCGTACAATTTAGGCCCGAATTATGCCCATGCTTGGCACCAAAACTTAATAAAGAGACAACAAGCACAAGGCGTAGTATGCAAAGCAGGCCACCAGACAACATGTGTTCTCAATGTTTATGCTGATTAAACTAGCGCCATCTGTTGGCTGGCAGCGACGCAAATAACTTTGACACCACGAATGAAACTTTGTGGAATGCGTTTTATATTAATAAGTGTATACATATATACATATATGTATGTAATATTCCCTAAACATTAAACCACTTACGTCTTGCAGCAGTTAAACTGACGTTAGCATCAGTTGGCCAGCAGTTGGGCTAATGACTCAGTTTTTATACTCTGTTCCCAAAGGAGGGAGAAAAAAACATCAAAAGTTCATATCTCCCACAGTTGTGGAGAGTTAGAAACTTCATAATTGTGTAGTTGAGTTGCTACTCCTCTATCGATGACACTAAAGTATATTTGACGCCTCTTTTGGGGGTGTGGCATACCCAAATATTTCCTGTCATTTTCACAGTTTTGGAACGTAATTTTACTGAACTCATTCTAAGAACTACGCCTCATTTGGGACTCAACCCTTTCTAAGAACTGACCGAGAATCGTATGTCCACGCCCCCACACTCTGTGGGCGTGACAAAGAAGTTTGTAGAGCTCAAGTACATAATTCATATGAGTGTGCGACCAACACATAAAACTTAGTTGAAATTTCTAAAACGGCAGGAATAATTTTTAGAAGAGATGATAAAAATAAAAAATCAAATACATATTCAAATGAAAATGAAAATGAAAAAATAAATAAATAAATAGAAAATAAATAAATAAATAAAAAAAAAAATAAATAAATAAATAAATAAATAAATAAATAAATAAATAAATAAATAAATAAATAAAAAAAATAAAAATAAAAATAAAAAAATAAATAAATAAATAAATAAAAAAATAAATAAATAAATAAATAAATAAATAAATAAATAAATAAATAAATAAATAAATAAATAAATAAATAAATAATAATCATAAAAAAACTCACTAATTTTAATATTGCATATAGCCTTGATGAAATACTTTCTATTTTATTTTATTTATTATTTATTTATTTATTTTTTATTAATATTTTTTTGTCTACATCAAGTACTTTTCTTAATTTTATTTATTATTTATTTATTTATTTTTTATTAATATTTTTTTTTCTTTTTTTTTTTTTGTCTAGATCAAAAACATTTTTTAAAATTTTATTTATTATTTATTTATTTACTTTTTTATTAATATTATTATTTATTGTTTTTTTTTTTTGTCGTTTTGTCTGATTAGTTTGTCTATAATTTAGTATATGAAGTGGAAAATACCTCGATTAATTTTTACGTAATTACAGAGTATTACGCAGACGGCTGTGCCCCGCTGAACCGTTATAACTTGTTTATATTATACTATGTATGTATATCGTTATATGCCATAGCCTGCCTGTAATATGATTTGACTAATCAGTGCATTCAATCTTCAGAGCTCATTATGGGTTATTATTTTCTAATTACTGAAATACTGTCTATATTTTATTTAACAACAAAGCAACTTTTCAATTTTTAGGCAGATTAAATTGCGAATTTAATAAAATGTAATTTTAATTGATATATAAAAGTTTATTTCATTGGCTACTATTTTAAATAAGCTTATTTATTTATGATAAATTGTATGCATTTTAAATAAAGCAATTATCTCAATAATAAATTGTTTAAAATTTAATACTGTCCCGCTCTTAATATCAGCAAAGCCTTTGCCAGTTTGTCTTGCCATATATCGTAAGTACTATGTAATATATGTAGCGTAATCTAGATAAATGTTCATAGCTAGGCCTGCTAATCGCTTGACTTTCTTGTATAAATTGTCCGATTATTGTGCGCTCAACAATAAAATTCCATTTAAGGCAAGTTCAATGAACTTTGTTAAGCATTTGTATGGATTGCAACAATTCGCAATTGTTCACGCTCTATATATAGACACATAACTGGAATAAAAATCAACAATTGCCCTGAATAATCGTTATGAATGTGTGCAGAAACATATGTGTGTGTGGGTGTGTCTGTGTGTATTTGGTTATGCTCTTTTGTTTTAAATCAATGCATCTGCTGGCAAGCGACCTGGCACCCACGTCAAGGCTGTGCCATCGATTTTACCCACTGCCGAAAAAGGGCCCGAATAGGAAAAACGGAAATCAACAAAATGTGGAGCCCTTTCTGTGGCACGTGACTGTCGTGGCAGCGACCTCATGTGGCATTGTTGGCCATAAATTAGAACGGAAAAGCCCCAGCACACAAAAGTGAAAGTAGTCAAAGAAAAAAACAAAAATTACACAGCTGTGACTTGGCTCGGAATGTATGTAAATATATATATGTACATATATTCCTATATAAATATATCTAAACATACATACATCTGTAGTGCTACATGTGTGTGTGTAAGGCGGTTTCAGTAATTCACAAATTTGCAATTTGCTTGGCAAAATATTTATAATTCGTTTGTAAATATTTTCACCCACACACACGCATTTAGTGGCAAAATGCAATGTCAGCAAGAAGTCAACTGTTTGGCCAAGTTTTATGTAAGTATTCGCTCTGTTTCAAACTCCCTTCCAGACCCTTCTCAACCCTTGCTGCTGCTGCACTCACAGTTGAGTGCGTCGGCTGCTAGTTAAGCATTAGGGCACGTTGCTCATACGCACCGTGTGCTGCGTCAGGCAATGTGTTTGCTTGTCTGTTCTTACGTGTGTTTCGGCTGGATCTTTATGTAACGCAATTACGACTCGGCTTATGCAATAAAAACAGCCTCGCACTAAGCCATGTGGGTTGATGCAATCAGCCCAATTGACTGGAGACTAGAGAGACTCAACTGTACTCACATTCTGCTGCGCTTGATTAATGTATAAGCTAAATAAATGAGCAACGGCTCGAGTCATAATAATAAATAATTGACGAATCAAGCATGAAATGTAAGCAGAAAATTATTAAATTAATAATTGAAAATAATTTACAGTGGCGAGCACGTGTGAATACATGTTGGCCAGGTTGACGTTAAAATGGCCATATATCCTTCTACTTATGTATATCCTTCCAACGATTTACATACATATTTTATATCTTATATATAAAGTTCTCGTGTCGCGAGTTTGTTGCCAAACTCCTCCGAAACGCTTCGACCGATTCGACTATTTTTCATGGCCCTAATGATGTACAATGAAGGATTGATTGATTAAATAAAAAAAAAATTTTATGAAAACAAATTTTAAATAAAAAAAAATCTTTAAATAAAAAAAAAAAATGTAGATAAAAAGTAAAAAAAAAATATATCAAAAGTATAAAAAAAATAATAAAATAATAAAAAAATCTTAAATAATAAACAAATTTTAAATAAAAACAAAAATTAATTCCAAAATAAAACACTTAACTTGCCCTGCACAAACGACTGATACCACCGCGTCTGCACGACTGAATAAATGCCGCAGCGGCTGCCCTTTATATAGGGCGACTTTCACTTAAAGCCTGAGAGGCACTCAAATTTTGAGCAGAGCGCCAGGTAGAGATCGTTGCAGTCGATCCAATGGGAACATTCTCCGCTGCTGCAGGTATTTTCTAAATGATCTCCTGGAGCTCCTCTGCATGCCTTGCTCTTAGGCTGACGGCAGAGTGGCCGCGAGAAGCGATGCGATGCTATTGAGCGACAAAGTGCGAGAAAGCTCTGCATGCAGATCTATGTATGTATATGTAATCGCTTAAAACATGTCAGAGTGCAAGCGAAGCGAGAAGAGAGCCAAAGCGACAATTTAAAGCGAGTTGCGAGAAAGCTTTCTCGCTTTCTCGCATGATAAAGCTTTTCTTATAATGGTGTTTTGTTGCGTGCAGAGCTTAAATAACCGTTGGCTAGTAACTGCAATACATTCTTTTATGAAATTCAAGCAATATTTCTCTCTTTCACTCTGTCATGTCATCGCCTTGCAGATCGCTGCAATTATTATCGCTTATATCATCGCATCGCTTCTCGCGGCCACTCTGCCGTCAGCCTTAGGCAGACGGACAGAGAGACAGACTGTGAGATAGACATGAAGGCAGGTTGGCGCGGGTGGGGAGGGAGGATCGATAGAGAGACCGATACTCCAAGATGCGAACAGATACATATGTTTACATGTACACAAACACACATAGTTAAATTACCACATTAAACTGCTTAAGAATATATGTATATACATATGTATATAAAAAGAGCGCTTGTATTTTATATATAAATAATAAATTTTCTGCTTACTTTGCTGGTTTTTATTTGCATTTTATTTTTAATATATCAATATATTTTATATATATTTTTTATATTATTTATATCATTTTATTTTATTAAATATATAAATAGTATAAAAATCATATTTTAAAACAGAAATTTTGATGTATTTAATTGCATTTATTCTCTGCATGATTGATTTATCTCTGCTTATCCAAGAGTCTACAGTCTCGACTAGTTTTGTCTGCCCTTTAATTTATCCAATTAAGTTTTTATCATTCTTTTTTGTGATCTCTGCATTTGTATTTAATATTGGCCTTCATTTCATGCCAACTTATATAATCTAATTTGACCTTTAGAGCACATTAAGCCAGAGAAAGTCAAACCAATTTTCGGTTGTCTAAATGCAATTTTAATGCTTCGCCGGTTCTGACCATGTGTCAGCATGTTCGAATATTGCTTATTCCCCAACTAAATGGGTATATTAGTTGGCAATGGAATATTCGATTTTTGGCATTTTTAAATGCGATCAAATTTAATTGTAAATTATATTTATTTGCATTTCTTTTTTTAAATTTGTTTAGATATTTTTTATAAAAAATATTATTGTAAATATTACAACATACTTATTTTCACGCTCACAAAATATGCTCCAAGTCCTCTACATAATATGCCCTTTAAGTGGTCCGATGACATTTAATACCTCACATCTAATTGTGTACTTAATAATTCACTACATGAAAGTGCACACACACACACACACACACGCTCACGCACACATAACTATAAGGTGTGACGTCAGAGCTGACATTCTGAGCGAAATCAGTACAATGCGCCTGCATATTAAATGCCAATTAAGAGAATCGTGCATTTCGCCACGTTAAGTGCATTTGTAATTTACGGAATTATTGATAATTATATGTGGCATTCGATATGTGCCCGAAATTGATTGAATGTAAATTGGCAAAAAAGAGAAGAAGAAGAAGAAGAATAAACTAAATAAACACAATGGCATTTTGCGTGTAATTAAAATCAATTTGATTGCAAGTTAAATATTTATTCAACATAAATAATTGGAATTTACGGAACGTGTGTGTGTGCATATGTATGTGTTTTATATATGTATTTTTGTCGAATTTCACAATAAAATAACTTTTTTTTTACAGATTATGTGAGTGCCGCAGCTATTTTACTAATTTGGCTTTAGGGCTCTCTGGGTTCTCTGAGTTCTCTGGGTTTTCATTTCAGCTTTAATCTGCAATTGTTTAATGTCTTTTTGCTGGCAGATTACGTGTGCGTTGGTCAATGACTTTGAGCTTGGCTTGGCCTAAAGCAACGTGCCACGTGCAACAGAACAATAAAACAAGCGAGTCGAGCAGCAACGACTGCATGATACCCGCCTCACGGCTCACAGTTCGGAAAGTTCTTAGCAGGAGTCTGCAGTCAATTAACTCTCACATTTTGCAGCTCAAGCTCAAATTAGAGCTCAAACTAAACGAAGCTGTACTTTATTTAGACTCCATCTCCCAAAGATTGGTCAGCAAACGAATATACTCTCTCATTTAATGAAAGAGCAGGAAACGGAGGCAGAGCGAAGTGAGTGTTGTTAATTTTTCAGATACGAGCAAAGTTACCTATATAAGCACACAAACACACTCACACACGCACACACGCACAACAAAGGGAGCGGCCATAAAATGAGCGTTTAATCGCTTTTTCAAAAAGAGAACAAAGGATACAAAAAAACAAACAAACAAACAAAATACCTTAACACGGATATGTTAATGGACATGAATGCAGGGTGAGTGTGTGTGTTTGTTTGTGTGTTGTGTACAGGCACAGTGTAAACACAATAAACATGCGCAGGATAACAACATGTATATTGCAGGACAAAGGCAGGACAACAAGCCGCGCAACAATTGCACATATAACATCGCATATATGCAAAGGACATTTAGGTGTTGGCACCGTAGTCCATTACCAGCAGACACACACAGAGGGCGCACCAGGCAACCAGGACATGCAGGACATGCAGGACTCGTTGCAATTACATGGCTTATTGTTGGCGTCTGTTAGACTGTCGCACCTGCTGCTGCTCAAACACATGGTTTTTTTGTTTGTGCTCTTCTAGGTTTTTTTTTTTTTTGCCCTGCAGCATTTGTTCAGCTTTGCTATTCGTATTCCTTTTCGTACATTTAGCTATGCTTTTACTCAACTGTGTGAGTGTGTGTGTGTGTGTGTGTGTGTGTGCGTGTGAGTGTGTCACTGTGTGGCTACTATTTCGGGTAATTATCTCGGTATAAATGTCACTTTAGCTGATTGTTTGGCAGCTCCGCCCATCATGATTTGTTTTTTTTCAGCCAGACAAATGTATTCTGCCTATCCTAGTCAGACTGTCACGCTCTCTCTCTCTCTCTCTCCCTCTCTCACTCTCTTTGTAATTAGTCGCAGACTACTCCTGCAGCCATTAGATATTCGTCTTTTGACAGCCCAGACACAATATATTAGGATAATGCCTGAGTATGTGCAAATCATTCAAATAATTTCTTTTATCTTATTTTTTCTTCGTCTTCGAATAAATTACGTGAATTAGCTGGACTATAGCTGTACCTGAATGTTAATTACCTTACTTGACTTAATTACTTGACTTTGTTAATCATATTTTATTTGCATTTTCAATTTAGTTTTTCCTAGCATTTAATTGTAAGAATTACAAACATGAGTTTATTTCTACTTCACATTTAACCAACTTCTCATGCAATTACCTTTGAATCCATTTAAAAGTTTCTTTTAATTGAAACATAGTAGTTCTCCCGAAAGTTTTTTACTATCTATTATTTGTGTGGAACATGCATATATAGTTCACTTAGTATCCATTTCTAAGAAAACAATTTTTGCTAGCCTTTTTGTGCCCCTACAAGGCTATTGCGAAAATATGCTCATATATATAGAGGATTAGTTTTTTATGGATTGTAAAATATTAATTTTTTTGCATTTTAATTATAAAAAACAAACAAAAACTGGATGATATACTATTTTTTAAAATACAATAGTCAGCTTTTCGCTTAAAAATGTATTATATCTGCAGATTTTTAATGATGTACTACTTTTTAGTAGCGTGAAAAAACCCTTGCTATTTGTTATTAAAATGCGTCAATTATTGGGCTACGAATATTCGCTTTTTACTAAAATAAAAATGATTTATAGTTGAGGGATAAGCTTTTCACTATAATTTATGATTAATTTATATTTTTCATGATAATTATAAATAATTAAAGGATCGCATTATATAAACTAAGTAGACTTTTCTACCCATATTTAAAAAAATGCAACAATAAAAAAAATGATTCTATTATTATTAATATTTCCCATTTATTTATTTATTTTTTCTTTAAAGATTATATGTTATTACGTATATATTTAATTTAATTTCAATATGAAACTTTCGAAATTTATTTGACCAAAAATTGGCTTTGAAAATATACATATATAAATATGTAATATACAATATATAAATATTGTATATGTATATACATATATAATATATAAATATATATTTTTTTATTTGTCATATTATTAAATTCTTTTACTCCATAATTTTTAACTACTATTTCATAGCTACACAATATTATGCTACTACGAATTATTGCATGAATACCATATTTTATATAAAATAAAAAATTACAAAAAAAAATAATAAAAAATATAAAAATAATCAAAATTATATAAATAAATATATAAATAAACTGTTCGAAATTATTCTACTATGAACAGTTTTTAACGACATTCCACACTTTATGAACATTATTTACTTTTATATTTTTACAAATATTTTACTACTATTGTTCTACTACTTAATGTACTTAAGTTCCTGTATATAGGAAAAAAGTGATAAATTCCGACGGCAAAGTTTTCATGTATACCATTCACGCTACAAGGCTTTTTCTTTCGAGTAAATTTGATTTTAGGCTTTTAACATTTTTACACTTATTTAATGCAATCAATTGCTGACAAGATTTCGATTTAAGCAAATTATTCATTACAGGCATTTTATATTAAAAGCACAAGCTGGACATTGATTAAGTGCGACATTTTCGGAGGGAGGCCGAACAAGTTTCTTAATAAATCAATTAAAAGTTGCCGAAAAATTTGGGCCGCTTTCATAGTTCATTTCGTCAGCCTTGACTGCAATTCGGGTCTAAGGACATTGGACCCAAATACAACCCAAAACAGTTGAAGGAATGCTAAGCATTTCATAATCAAGTAACTTAAATTGGCATAAAAAGAGTAACGGCTTTCGAACTTACCCCAAAAATGACAAAAATCGGTTTTGTGGCTGGCTATAACTTTAAGCCAGCGATTTATGCTGTTGCTTCACTTTATGATGCATAAAACATTTTGTATTTTTGGTTAGTTTTTAGGGCTTAGGGCTTGTGTCCTGCACAGGATAAACGGTCAACTTTAAAGTCAATGAAACTTTTATTTTGGCACACACATGAAGTTAGAGTCGTTTGACAAGGGTTCTGAAGGTTTCACTGAAGGTTTGAAAGCTTTTTTTCTCTATGTACTGGATATTGGATACGGGATATTGGATATATGGCTGTATTTATTATTTGTTAATAGTTTATTTTATTTTTTTTTTTTTATTTGGTTGTATTGTTTGTATGTTTTGTTCTTTGTTGTTTTGAGTCCTGGTTTGGCTGCCAGTTGATTTGTGTTGTTCCACGTTGCTTCGTTGAGTTTGCACTGAGCTCGTCTTCGGCATGACGGTTGCTTTTATTGGCCGCCAAACGAAACTCACCACAGACAGACTGGCTGAGTAGCGGCTCAGCTGCCCCCCCGAAATGTAGGCTAAGGGTGTTGGCAGGACGCAAATATTTACAGGTACGCGCAGCGGGGTGGCTCCAAAGTAGCCGAAAAAGCTTGCACCACTAAAGTGGCGTACACTGATAAAAAAATACTCTATGAAAGTTTGAGTTTGAAGCATATTCAATAAACTATTAACAAGTTGGAGAGAGAGTGAGAGAGATGGAAAGGGGGGGGCAGGACAGATGAGCAGATGGAGAGAGAAACCAATACAGAATAGGATAAAACACTTAATTTTAAAATATATTTACACTTTTATAATTATCATTGAAAATATGTATATATATTTTATAAATATATATTTAGATTTATTATAAATATAAATATATATAAATATAATTATATATTATAAAATTAATTTGTAAATTATTTAATAAATATTTATTTTCTTTTTTATTTTAAATAAATATTTTCTCATTTATTTGCAGCTATTTTCAATTCGTCGTGTGCACTGCGAGGTCTGGCAACGCTGCTGGAAAGCTTTAATTCCAGTCGCTCTCTCTCTCATTCAAGCTGAGCTTTTGCGTGTCAAAACAAAAACGTACACACACATGTACACACACACTCACATAGAAGCGAGCACATGTCAATGCCGCTTAGGTGGGTATCGCTACGATTTACAACTGTGGTGAATAAGGAAATATTGCTGTTGCTGTTGCTGTTGCTGCTCCGGCCGCGTGTCGCGTACGAAGAACAGAAGCAAGTAGTAAGAAAAGCACGAGAATAAGGAGAACAAAAAGCAGCAGCAGCAGCAGCGGCAGCAGCTTTAGGTACAACAACGTGCAAAAAGGAACGACGAAAAGAATGCAAACAAAAATTTGCGCTTTTACGATGGTAAACGCCATCATTAACATCGGCGTCATTTCAACGGGATCTGGCATACCTCATCATTGTCATCGCTTGTGAGTTGTTAGCGTTATCTTCTTGCTCTGTTTCTTAGCCTTTATGTGGGTCGTGGTGCTTAGGCTTAGGCAAAAATATGAAGGCGAAGGCGAAGGCGGAGGCAAAAACAAAGGCGAAGGTGAAGGCAAAGGCTCGACTATTGCCCGTATTTTGGCTTTGTTTGTGCAGTTTTGTCTTGCTACGCAACAAATTACCGAGCAGTTAAGCCACTCGGCACAACGAGGCGTATGCGTAATTATAATTGAAAATTTCGTGCCAACGTTTAATGAGTTTCTAAGTGCCTAGCCACCGTCCTTGCCATCAACTGTTGCTGCTACTGCTGCTGCTGCTGGTTAACAAATTGCTATTTGCTACACAATATTAACCTTTTAATATAGCCCCAGATCTATTTGTCAAGCGTGAAAGTACTTTTATCTGTTGGGCTCTGCTCAAATGACAAGTGACGACAGAAAAAGCCAAACACTCCCAGGATTCGCATTGTTAATCAGCTTAGTTAAAACAAATAACTTTAGTTGCTTTGAATATAATTAAATTCGAGTTAATCGCATTCAGAACTTATCCGTTAATCTCTTCTACTATTATATGATTCATATAATGAGATTTAATTTGACCTTTATTTATTTTTAAATTTGAAAATGCTCTATAAGGCATTTGAGTCTATGTATAAGTGCCAAAAGCAGCAACCCGCTTTTAACTTGGCCAACGTCATCTGCTGCTCTACTCACATGACGTATGCGCAATATTTTTGTTGCAATTTCATCACGCAGATGACGCACAAATGTTTGACATAAGCACTCGCATCTATTTTCGGCCCAATGCAATTTCAAGAATAACTTTGCCATTGTTATCGTTAGCAATCAAATTAAAATTAGTCACGGGCAATTCACATGAAAGGTGAAACGTCACTTAAAGAGATATGCTGGAAAATTGAGAGCTCGGTTGTAAGCTACCCGTGGGGAAATGTATACAATATGCTTTCCTTATTTCATTGCTTATTTAATTCTTATATATTTGATTGATGAAAATAGATTTTCCTAAATATAAAAAATAGATTTAAGAAATACATATCTAAGAATAATAATAAAAAATAGATGTTTTTCTATGATCGAGGAAGTATTCGTTGTTTCTATAAATATATAAGTTTTATATATTTACTTCAAATGTATATATATATTTTTTTTATAAATATATAAATATATATAATATAACTTTTTTTTATATATTTTAGTTATAAATATGTTACAAATTTATTTTACACTTATTTTTATTTTAATTTTAATTTTTTATTATATATTTATTATTTATATATTTATTTATTATTTTATATATTTATTTAAAATAATTTTTTTTATATAAACATATGCATATATTTAATTTTTTATTTTTATTTTAATTTTTTATTATATATTTATTATTTATATATTTATTTATTATTTTATATATTTATTTTAATAATTTTTTTATATAAAATTATATATTTAAAATATATATATTTATTAATATAAAATTTATTATCTTTATTTTAAATTTTTTTAAAGACATTTAAATTGAATATATTTATTTCACTCTTTTTATAAATATATATTTTCTATATATATTTAATTTGCATATTATATTTTTATATATATTTGTATTTATTGCTTACATTTCCTTTGATTTTATCAACTTAAAAAAAAAAATTTATATTAAAAATATTAAATTGAGTCTTTTAGTATAATTATGAAGCCTCGCAAAGCTGCATCAAATATTACTAAATTAATAATAATTAATAGAAAGTAATTTTTAGTTCTGAAATAACTCATCTAAATTTAATTCTATTAAAAGTCTATTCAATTTGTTTTCTGTTTCTAGAGACTATGGCAGTCACTGTCAAAATTTGTTGCTCTACGTTATCCTTGCGCAATTAGCTAGCCATGTCCTGCTCAACCCAAACCGCCAGACCTTGAGCACTGCGTTGATGACCCCATTTGGGGAACACTTGTACTTAACAGCGCTCAACTGGCAAATGGCAAATGGCAATTGGTAACTGGCAACTGGGTGTCATTACAAAAGTAGATTTGTCTGCTAATTAGCTTCGTTATGTTGATTAATGTCCTGGGCAAACAAATTAATAATCAGGCGTCGTTTCGGGGTAACCTAATGCCCTGAAAATGTGTTTTTATGTGTGGATAAATTTTGTAGTTGCCTGTTGATTGAGTTATCTTGCCGTTCGTCGCTTATCGATACACAGAGTGAGTGCACGCTATGAGACAATTTGGCTGCCTGCCAGGGCATCTGTCACCTGTCAGGGCCGGCTCGTAGGCCAGCCAAGCCGGCACTAATCTAATTTCTGGCTCGCTCTATGGCATTTTGTCATTGTTTGCTTTCAAGTCGCGGTAATTTCGTTTCGTAATTGTCGACGCTGGCCAATTTCAGGCGGATACAATAAAAAACGCAGCTGGCAAATGCGAAAGGTCAGCTAGGTCTTCCTCTCTCTCTCGCTCTTATTGCCTTTGCAGCTGCTTGCTGTTTGTTCTTTTTCTTTCTTTGTTTTTTTGTTGTTGTTGTTGCAGCGTTTCCTAATTGGCAGGAAATTGCAATGTACCACAAATAACGAATTTTAAGTACCCCCACCTCTGGCCCATTTCCCGTACAGCATCCGGTTGCTGCATTACGTATACGCAGCGTATCACCGCACAGCTGTTCAATTGGCAATTAGGCGAAATTAATGTGAGTACTATGCTGCCTGCAATTTGATTATTGTTATATGCAGTTAGCAAACGCTAACACTGTTGTTTTATATTTCGAAGGACATTTGCCAGGCAGCTTGCCGTGCTTGTTGTGTTTTGACCTACTTTGTTGCCAACGCAACGAGCTGCAAGGCAAGGCGAGCCACATGGACTTGGCCTCTGACTTCAAATGAAATGTAAAACGACTTGAATTCAAATATATGTAAAGTTTAAAGTTGAATATTATCATTTCATGTTATGCAGTATAGGTAAAGAGAGAATTGCATTAGGATTTTTACTGCTGAAAGATAACTTTGACCTTTAACCTTGATATGAAATTGAGGAGATGAAGCTGACAAAAGTATGGTTGCTGAATATATATACAAAGATATATAAAGATCGCTATAGTGGCATACAGACTCTATAAATGGGCAGAAGAAGTCACAGAGATAAAAATATGTAAGAGCCGACCGCGGAGTCTTAACAACTCAGCCTCTAGCTGCTACTATAGCTCTCTTTGTATCTTTTATCCTATGATAAGAATATTTATTTCTTTATTTATTTATTGTTACCAAGAAATAATTCTAAATAACAATTTTTTTGTTAGCAGAGGAGAAAGATTAGATGATAAGAATATGATAGAAGTAGTGGGAATATTAGTTTGAAAAAATTTTGGGTTATAAACGTTTAATTATAAACAAAAAAAAAAAATGTAGTTTTTATTATATAGTAAAATATAAAAAATAAATTGAAAAAGGGTTATGAAATAAATGGAAGTTCGTTTGGAATCCCAGAGACTCTTTTTATAGTAATTTCCGCTCTTGTTTTTCGCAGATTCATTTGATTGAGTTAAGGCAAAAAGTCTTGTGTGGTATGCATGCGAGTATTATGACAGCTAAATATATCCGCTGTGTACGTGTTTCGAGTTTGCGTATGTGTATAAGAATTTAAAGACCCCTCACACGCTCAGTTACTGACTCTTATTACATTATTCGATTATTAATAGTATTGCTGCCGAAACGATGTTCGTGAAAAGAGCGTCGAGTGTCAGAAAACAAAAACGAATATAATCGAAGGCTCTTGTTCACGATTTGTTCGTTTGATCTCGTGAACGAGCGTGAATAATAAAACAGGCAACATTTATCTGAGAACTATTTTCTTTCTACTTCTAATTTATGATTATCTTGTAAGCTTGGCTGTCTGGAATGACAACTCATAAATAGAATAGAAACAAGATAACGTAGATTATTAAATTATGCATTATGGTAATTTGTATATATATTATATGTGTTATGCTCTAAATTTTAAAGATACAATAAAAAGTTGATAATCAAATTTTTAAATTAAAATTTTAAAACGTAGTTGAGCTCACTTGCAAATACCTAATAATAATATTTTTGTATAGAAAAATCACCAGTAAATTAAAGTATAATACGATCTTGATAAATGTGTGATTGTCTTACCTTGGCATCCTTGGCATAATATAGATGACTGCGCTTCAGACGAAAGTAGCGACGGCGCCAGCGTTGAAAGGACCAAGTGTGCTTCATCAGATAGCCCTCTCTGATGATGGCCGACTGCAATGAGCAGAGTAAGAGTCATAAAGAAAAAAACGATAATCAAAGTGAGTGTGGCAGGCAATAAAACTAGTCTATTAAATTGGCCAGGCAATTAGAATGCAGCTGGAAGTCATTGGCCATTCGAGGATAACGAGTGCAGTGACATGTAACGAGTCACGGAGCCGGAGCCGGAGCCGGAGCCATGCAATTGCTAGCGCTCTGTCAATATTCATTGACTGACAGGATAACAAAAGCAGCTGGCTGCGACCGGCAATCAATTGTGCAAACAAAGGACACTCACACACACACACACACACACACACGCACACCCCGTTGAGTGGACTTTTATTTGGAGAGCAGGATGTGAAAGTGCGAATAAACGCTGGACAAACAGTTTTCACAGTCTCGCAATAAGCGCATTCAATTATATTGACAAATAAATCAATTGATTAGAATTTTAGCTGTGCAATCAAAACGCAATTGATCCAAAACGTCAACGCACAGTCCGGTCAAGAAGGCAATGCAATTTGGCACCGGCTAAGCGGAAACTTGTGCAATTGCAGTTGCTACACAATTTTTTCGCCTTATCCGCCGGCCCAGCTTCCCTCCTCCGCCCACCCTGCCGGAAACGGAAATGTTTGCTTAGCTGCATTTGATTTATTGGCCTGGCCTTGACTTGCCAACTTATTTTACCACCAGCTCTACTTTTGTGGCTTCACCAAGTGCTTTGGCCATGAGAAAACTTTATGTTTCTTTGCCATATTATCCAAGGCAATTTCAAACTATGTTTTGAAAATGTTTCTTGTTTATACCATGTTCCTGCTGAGAATGCATTTAACAGAGAGGGAGAGAGAGAAAGAGAGAGAGACAGCAGCAGGCATATTAATAATGAATTTATAAATACAGTCAGACAGACGACCCAATTTATCTTCCTGATCAGCACTATATATACTATGCGGTGGTCTGTCACACCTCCTGCTGTCCGCCACATATACCATCATGCCAACATCACACTCCATTATACCCCATTATACTTATATAAAAATAAATAACAGCAGGTTTAATTTCTTCAGCTTGCGTGTTGTTTCTTGACTGTTGCTATAAGGTCATATTCACACAAAAAGTTTTCATATCGTGCTAAGGAAATTGATTTAGCATTTTTGATCAACTTACATAAAAGTTTTAATTCGAAATAAATTAAAATCAGTCTATGATCTTTTGCTTTTATGACAAAGCGGGTTTCGGCCTTTTTATTTGTTTTGTTTTTATTATTAAATTGTTTTACCTATTATTATTTTTATTTTTTTTTATTTTTTTTTTATTCTATTTTTTATTTAGTTTTATTACTATTATTATTATTATTATTTTGTGTATTTTAAACATTTTCCTGTGTCTGTTTTTAACTTTTTTTTTGTTTTTATTTTGTATTTTTTCATTGATTTACTTATTTTGTTTTTGTTTTACTTGTTTATTTTTTTTGTCATTATTAGAATTTTTATTATTTACATGTTTTTCTTTTTCATTATTATTATTTTTTTTTTTTTAAAGTGGTATTTTAAAAATTTTCCTGTGTCTATGTCTAAGGGTTTTTAACCTTTTCTTTTTGTTTTTATTTATTATATTTTCATTGTTTACTTATTTTGTTTTGTTTATTTATTTTTATTTTTTTTTTTTTGTCATAATTAGAATTTCTTATTACTTACATGTTTTTCTTTATTGTTATTATTTTTTTTTTTTTAATTTATATTATATTATTATATTTTATTATATTTTATTTTATTATTATTATATTTTTATTTAAAAAATAGTTCTGTGTCTATGTCTAAGGGATTTTAACTTTTTTTTTTTTTTTTGTTTTTATTTATTTATTTTTTTCATTGTTTCACTTATTTTGTTTTTGTTTTATTTTATTTATTATTATTATTTTTATTTTTTTTTTCAATACTAGCATTTTTATTATTTATATGTTTTGCTTTTTTTATTATTATTATTATTTTTTTTTAATTGTGTGCATTTTAAAAATTTTCTTGTAGTTCAATAAGAATTTATTTAAAATCTAAAAGATCCAAATTGGAAATTCTATTAAAAAAAATAAAAATAAAAAATAAACAAAAGCGCTAACCTGATGATGATATAGCCATCAAAATTAAGTGTAGTTCAAAGAATATATTATTATTGATTTATTTATAGTAGTTAGGAATAATTAAATTAGGAATAAAAATAAATTAGTTAGGAAAATATAATATAATATATAAATAAATTTATTAAATTATAGCTTGCCCACTTACAACTAATCCCTTCACTTTAGACTATCAAATGGAAATTTATCAAATTAGTAGTAGCTAAAGATAATTCAAAGCTTGTAATGCTCTATTAATAATGCAAATATTAAGTATACGAACATTAAAAAATATACATAGCATAAATTGTGTGCTTAAGTTTAAGTTTTAAATAGATTTTAGCTGCCTAAATCTGAAATTATTTTCAAGCAGATTTTATTTTAAGACCCATTTTTTCGCTATTGGTAAAATATAAATTTCAATCACTTTGCTAAGTACTTTGGGGAAAACCCCAGGATAACATAATAAAGTTGAATAGTTTCCATGAAAATGTGCTGAATTAAACTCGGGGCAAAGTTTTTTCACTGTAGCTGACAATGATTACAGCTTCAAAGTTTCATTTCCTTTATTCTCTTTAACATAGACGAACTTTGTTCTCTTTTGTTATTGGATGTTTGGAATGCTTGTACGCCCTGGAGTACGCAAAATGTTTTATGTTTTTCAATCTACTAAATTGACGACACATAAAATTCTTATTTCGAATACTTTGATACATAAACCGTTTATGGCAGACAATTCCGAGTTGAATCGAAACGTACGAGGCTTCAAATGTTATCTTAAGCCTCATGGCATTCAATATTTATTAGGGATCTGAATCCAATTTTGTTGATATATTGCTCTGTTTAATAATAAAAAATATGAATTTCAATTATTATGCTATTCTATCAGATTGCCGGATGTCAACAGCGCTCACTCATTGCAGGGTTGAATGAACTTCGGGGCCTGCGGCCTTCAGTGGCCAGAATTGAAAACTTGATGTTAATGTAAACCTTCTGGCTTCTTGCTGTCCGAGAATTCGTTCTGCCTTTGCTTATCTTTGGCCCTTGTTTAGTTTAACTAAAAGTCAAAGTTTTCCGGCTTTCATTTCAGATCAGCTCACATCAATCAATCATTATTTTCATTGGCCCCACACACACACACACATACACAGACAGTGCCTATCATGCGGCAAATCAGGCAGCATATCACGTATACGCCAAGTTGCCAACAGAGAGAACAACAACAACAACAGCTACCATCATCGGGGCAACGAGCCTTATGATGATAAACGTATTTGAAATTTTCGTTAGCCGGTTATTGATTTTAAGTTACAAAAAAAAAAAAAAGGAAAAAAAAAAGAAAACAATGCCGGTCCAAGCCAGGCAGAGATAGATACAGATACGCAGCTATAGATACGGCCACAATGAACTGGTGTTTATTTTTTTTTACACACTCCCACACACACACACACACACAGAGATAACGTAAACATAACGTAAGCTTTTCAGTCGACTTTGCGGCTCGCTTTGATTATTTCAACTCACGCTTTGCTGCGTTATTTATTGTATTCGACTTTCCCGGGACTTTTACTTTATTTACGAACGTCGAGCACAAAGCGCAACATTAAATTACATCTGAGGCGAAATTGTAAATGTATATATATATGAAATTGCTTTTTGCAGTCACGTGAGGCTCAACAGCAGCCAATTGACTGTGTAAATAGTCGTAAATATTTTAGACGGCGCCAAAGTTTCCCATGCAGCACACATACACACACACACACACACACATATAGCATATATCTTGGTAGTGTGTCTGAGCGTCTTATGTGTCTTGTCTTGAAGATACTGCGGCAAGTCCACAAGTGGCAGAAACTGTGTGCCACACAAACAATAACAAAACAGCTGAAAGAGCTACTGTTGCTGTCTTTTGTTGCTGTTGTTTTTTTTTTTTTTTTGTTGCCTAAATGCTTGGCCCAAAAGCGGGCTAAGAGCAGAACGAGTTCGCCGCTGTTGAGTTAAAATTCAGCGCAGACCTTTGTCTACCTAGCTGGTGGTAATTTATTAAGTATCAATGCAAACTTTTAGCAAACAATTTATCCATTTATCCAAAGCTAGCCCCAAAATATGATGATACTTAAAAATTATGTTTCTTTTGGCTATGCAGCATCAAAAATGCAAAGCAAAAACAAAAGGAAAATTTTGACCAAATACCAAAGCAGTTTAAGGGAAAATTTTTGCCTTGGGGCTTATTGCGTACATAAATATGTATGTAAAATGTGTTTCTCTTAAGCTTGATACATATTTTAAAATATATATACAAAAATTTATATGATAAATTATATAAAAATATATAAAATTTTACATAATCAATACTCCTTAAATTTTATTTTGAATTTTTATAAATTTAGGGCGGTTTTATTAATTTAATAGTAAATAATGCTTGAAAAGAAATTAGGAAAAAATTAAATTTGGCTGAATGCGTAAGCTGCCCGAATGTAAGTTAACGGAAAATGTCTATATAATAGTGTATTTTGGTGTATTTTATTTATTTAACTATCTCTATATAAACACAAATAAATGTTTAATAGATGAAAGCAAAAATGAAGACACAGTTTTGTAAAAATTTAAAGCAAATATTAATTTATATTTTAATTTTTTTTTTCATGTTTTCAAATGTAATTTAAAAACAAGTAAGAAAGCTCTAGTCGAGACTGCTCGACTAGGAAATCCCCTGAACCCTTCGAAGAACTGATATTTCAATAATGACACACACACACACACATACATAGACACACATAGGCACGCACGCATACAGTACTTGAGTAAAAGTAAGAGCAAAGAGAAAAGAAGTGCAGATGATCATAAAAGTTGTCTATGAGTATGCAACAGTTCTCATTTGGTATTTTTATTTAGGTAAAACGAAGCTAGAATGCTCACAGCAGCAGAGAGCGTTCCCATTGCTCACTTGAAGCTCGACTGCAACGAGCTCTACCTGCCGTCGGGCTCAACATTTGAGAGAGACAGTGCTTGAGTAGAAGTGGCCCTATATAAAGGGCAGCAGCTGCAGCATTTCTTCAGTCAGTCTTCAGTCGTCCAGGCCTGCTGGGGGTCAGCGTAATAAAGTCAAGTAGAGTGTGTGATCGATCAACTAAGCACTAAAGACGTAGAGTAACTACGTGGAGAAACTACGTAAAGGAAATACGTAGATGAATTACGTAATGGAACTACGTAGAGGAATTACGTAGAGTAAATAAGTAAAGGAAATACGTAGAGGAAATACCTGGAAGAAAGAGTAAATACTTAGCGGACATACTTTTAAGAAATACTTCGAAATACGTGGAGGGAATAATTTGAAGAAATACTGCTAAATCGACTCAGCTCGTCACCCTTATCAACAATATATATACTTTCTGGGGCCTGACACGCCTCCTTCTGCCTGTTAAATACATTTCAACAAAACCATTATACCCTGATTTCCCATTTTCAATTGGTTCAGGGTATAAATATATATATATATTTTTTTTTTTAAATATTTTATATATGAATATCTAACATAATATAATTTATAATTAATTAATTAATAATTAATTCATAAATACATCTGGCAGCTATATATAAAAGGTTACCAATATTCATCTAACCCATGTTTTAGTTTTTATGTCAAAGATAACATTTTTTTATGTTGACCATAATAATAATTTTACTGGAGCTTATACGAGCTCCTCTTTGTCAAAAGAAATAGGCTTGCCAGATGGATCCGTCGAGTAGGAATCAGCCCTGCATATTTAAGGCAACTCGAAAACTTAAGCTATCTGTAATTAGCTTTCATATATATATAAGAAAACTTCAATTTTGTATTTTTATTTGCAATTCTACATTTCTATATTATACTGTTGAATTGGGTTTGATCCAAAAATCGGAAAATATATCTTGCTCTGTTTGAGTCGTGAATGAGTATTCTATCGTCGGTAACACCAGGGTTTCTTATTTCATATTTATATATATTGACACAGCATGTAAGTAAGTGTGTGTGTATGTCATAGATCCCGTACGATGAGTTTTGTACTGTGCCGTCGACTTCGCGACCAACTGGCATTAAGGAGCTTTTGTTGAGCGTTACCTATTGTTTTCTGATTTGACATATGTAAAGCCCTCATATGCCATGCGACCCCATGCCATCCGTCAGCCAGCACTTGACTGCGGCTTGTCACAATCAGACTAATGTGTTTTGTGGCTACAAAAAAAGACAAAAGAAAAGAAAAGTTGAGAAAAAAAAAAGAAAATCAACTGAAAATGAAAACAAATAAATAACAAACAATGTTTTGCAGGCGAACGATAAATGCGCTCGATCTCGAAATAAATTGTGTTGGAAAAACAAGAAAAAAATATATGATTGTTGGAGTTAGTAGGACAGTTTTCAATGTGCTGCGATAAATAAAGCATATAGACCAATTAATAATTATAGATCTATGTATATCTATTACTCAGCTGTTCAGTTCAAGTTGAGCTATAAATATTTTCAATAGCAACTGGGTTAATAGAAGCAACCCTTAGTCCGCTTCAGCGGGTGCAACGATGCGTATGATTAACACAAAATGGTCATATTATTCATACAACGCGCTGGCCTGAGCCGGAGCCTGAGCCGGAGCCTGAGCCCCCAGTGCGAAGGGCAATGAATAAAGGACTGGAAAAAAAACGAATATATACTAAATGTATATATATAAATATGTATATATGCGTGTATATGTATGTATATATTATATGGACAACAGGCACAACTTAATTAAGACGCTCGTTTGGTTTTGAATGCCGCCGCCCTGTTGCATTTTGAGGTTTTCGCATTTTTCCGTCTTTTACTTTACGGTTTTGTACTTTGCAACTATGCCAACTTTTAATTAAAATATGTAAAGGCCAGATTTAAAAGTCCGGTTTCTCTGGACGCACAAAATTAATTTCCACGATTTTCTTTTTTTTTTTTTATGTGCGGGGCTTAGCGCCGAAACCATGTGAAAAAGTGTAATTTGAGGCAAATGATGAGCAAAGCAATTCATGCAAAATAAATAGAAGAAAGTGAAATTAGAGCATAATTAATTTTATAATTTTATAATTTAATTGCGGCATTTTTAAGATACATATTTAAATTTGGTAAATTCATATAAATACAGATATAGATTTTAGATTTTTGGTAAAAATAAAATAAAACAGAAGTAGAATAAAAATATAAATAAAAATAATCTATATATATAAACGTAAAATTGGATTATATTTATATTATATATTTTAAATAATATATTTTATTATATTAAAATATTTTTCATACTATTATTATATAATTTAATTATACCTAATTTAAAAATTTATAAATAACTGAATTTGTATTTGTATAAAAAGTTTTGCTTTAATAATTTAAAAATTTGTAAATAACTGTATTTGTATTTGTATAACGAGTTTTGCTTTTTTTTTATCATTAACTAAACTCAATTTCGTTTTAACTTTGTATGCAGCCAAGTCCACTATCGTTTTTTTTAATGCTTTTTGTGACCCTTGACCTAAGTACGCATAATTCGCGCTGGCAATGCAATTGATGCCGTTTGTATACCCTAACTGGCAAGGCACGTTTGCTTTTGCGACCATTAAAATGTTTACTAAACACTTGAACTCAACAACTGTGAGCTGACCTTTAGCTAGAGCACAAACACAAGCACAAACACTCCAATGTAGCGCCACTCCTGCCCCTCCCTCAACCAAAGTGCTCTGACACTTCTCATCTAGTTCATATACATGTACGTCAGAGTGCGTCTGCATGGCGAGGCATGTAACTTCCGCTCCAGAAACTTGAGCGCTGACGTGCTGCTGCGACTGCAGTGCAAAGGATAATCAACAACGAGAAGTAGTAGAAGGAGGAGAAATAGAGGGAGATGAGCTTAATGGAATACCCACCAGATTGTTGTTGCGCTTGCTATGGGTGGACATGCGTCGATGAAATATGCGCGCCGGTTCCGTGTCAATTTCGGATTCCGTCTCGGACTCCTCGCCATCGCGACTTATCGATATGATCGGTATGATGGGCACAGGGGATACGCTGCCCGAGCTGCAGGCGCTGCTCAGTCCGCTGCTCAAACTGCGCTGTCGCGGACTCAAGTTGTCCACGTGCAGCGTATTGGGTTTTAAGTTAGCCATTGTTCAGGGTTGTCGTTTAACTTTTGCTTTGTAGTTGTTGTTTAGCTTGTTGCTGTTGTTTTTGTTGCTATTATTATTGCTGCTGCGAGGCAAGTTTCACGTTGCACGTTTCCACTTTTTACGTCCAACGTTTTAGCTGTCACGTTGCGGAGCTCTTTACAGTTATATAAAAGTAGTACCCTTTGTGGGGTATCCGTCAAGTAGCCGCAGGTGGCCGTTTGAGCTGCTGCTGTCGCCGCCGTTGCTGCTGCAGACGCTGCCGCCGCTTGCCATGCTGCGCCGCTTATGTAAAAGTCCACTCACACACACACATACATACATATACACAGTTTGTTAGACTAACTCACACACACTGATATAAACGAGCACACTCAACATATACGCATACAGGCACGCCTTCCGTTATTTTTTGACAGTTATTGTGCGGCTGCTCTGCTTTGAAAATACGTTAGTTTCAATTATAAGCTTATTAATTATAGTCTAAAGTGTATACATTTACGATGAAATTAGCAAAAATATTTGCACACCACAGTGTATGTACGTATATGTGGTATATATACTATATTGTATATTATTATATATATTTAATTAAGCAACACTAACTATTTTTATTTTAATTGGAAAAGCCATTAATCTAACGCACACTCATTAAGCTACACTTAGAAAAAATACTAGCAAAAACGTTCGTACACAAAAAATAGTTCATAGCTATATTCAATGTTATACAAATTTAATACTTTTTACTTTATTTATTAAATAATTGTACAAAAAACGGAGTTGGTTATGCCGCCGCCGCTGGAAATTATTGTTGAATTTTGTGCTACACTAGAATTATCGTTTTGGAGCTGGGTTATATTCCGCTGGCTGACCTGACTACGAGCTGCGAATTGCGTGCTGAGCCTGAGCCGCGCGGCGTACTGAACGAGACCGCAACCCTCACTGCTGGCGGCCGACGAACGCCGCATAGACTTAAGCTTGCTAGTACGGGCACCGGATGCCGTTATCCTTAGAGGGTTGTCGAGCTCCCAAAGAGAAGATTTATACATCAATATCCATTTGGCGATAGGATATCAATACACGCAATATTTAAACAGTCTGAAGTTAGTTCCAGCTTAAATACTGCATAAACTTGTAATATCACTTAATTGTATATTTTAAAATTTATTAAATGCCAGAAATAGTATGCTACATTTTCTAAACAATATTTTTAGATTAACTGGCAACCCTACACAATGAGAGCACAATAGCCTTCAACCAACAAGTTTTTGTGCTCTCTGCCTTTGCCGCAACTTTCGCACAGTAGCACAGGCCCCAGCCCCAGTTGAATATCCGCTCTCACATGCCTGCTCTCTTGCTCAAGCAGAGTGAATGTGTGCGAAAAGCTTTAGTAGGCGGCCGCCAAACGCAAAGCTTCTAGTCATGCAAATGAAGCGAGCAAAACAAAAAGACGCAAGCCGAAGAATATGCAAAACGTAAATGACCAGAAAGTAAACAGTAGAGCGCACATGCAGGAGGCAGGTACCGAGTGAACAAAGCAGTGGCGGTGCGGTTTGCCTACACAAAAAGTCACAAGCCGCTAGGCAGACAGTTATGGGTTAAGCTTTCTGCTCTTGTTGTTCTTTTTTCCGGTGTTGCGCTTCGCATGGGCTTTCGTTATTTACTTTGCTGTCGACTTGCCTATGCTCTGTGTTGTCATCGTTGTTGTTGTTGTTGCTGGTATGTTTTGAGACATGCACATCCCGTGGGGCATTACTCTTTGCGCTTGGCTGCAGTTACACGAGAAAACCTCTATGCGAGTGCGTATGTATGTTTACGGGTGTGGGTGTGCCACATGTGTGTTGTGCGCTTATTAAATTTTAAAGTAGCCGTGTTTGCCTTTCATTTGTAGCCATTTGCAATGCATGATCTGAAAAATAACCTCAAATATTACGTTTTTAATTTCCGTACATAGAATTTCTTATCGTGTTTTTCAGGAATCCTGAACGCTGCTATCGAACACCCAGTCATAACGATCCGCTTTGATAGTCTCATGTCGCATGCCCTAAATTAATGGGAATAAATTAGTTTTTCGAGAGTACTGTACCAGGACTACATAGACTTACGCGTGGCAACGTCAGACAGCGCCGAAAGCGCATACACTGCATGCCCGGCGTCTTGAGGCAGGTGCGATAGAACTCATACAGAGTGGGACTTAACAGGAAGCCGCCCCAGTTGGGGGGCACAGGCACTTTGGGCAGTCGCTGCTCGCTGAGGATCAGCGAGAGACACTTCTTGATCTTGCCGAGCAGACTGCGTTTCCTGGTTTGTATGCCGTGCATACTGAGCTGCACTTCCCGCGGATAGCGGGCGAACTGCAGCTGCGCCTGCAAGGCGGACACCGGACTCACAGTCCCGGCAATGTGCACACTGCGCTCCAGGTGGGGCCAATACATCTGCAAGGAGACATGTGGATTGGCATGGATCTCGCCCGCCAGGCGACTGCCCAGCGCCGTATAGAACGTCAGCCCAGAGGCGTTAATCTGCTCGACGCTGGTCATTCGCGTGACCGGCTGCCCCGCCTCGTCCACCGTGGCCAAACAGGCCACACGCGCCTTGCTCTGCGGCTCCATGTCCATGGCGATCGACAGCCAGTGATGCAATATCAGATACGGCTCCCGGATGGCAATCCTGTGGTGCCAACTGTCCGGCTGTGGTGCAAGTTCCGCTCTGGCTACATTCCGCATCACACACTCCCTACGGCCGCGGGGTGACAGCAAATGCCGCGCAACTGCGACACCCCGGAGCCTCTGTCTCAAAGCCGCTCCCAGCCTCATCCGTAATACTCACGAGCACTACGTGCCCAATAGGATTTGATTTTTTACAAATATTTTTGTTTCAAATAAAATTTTGAAGGCTAACCTGAAACTAAAAGCAATTTAGTAGAGCCTTAGTTTTCGAGATTATCTCCATATTAGAGAGTAGTTGGTTTTTCAACTCCATGGATAAGTTATATATAATTTGTGCAATTGTGGAGTAAAGACTATATAAAATCTGAGGATTTCTTTCAAATTTTCTTTTTCCCTTAGTTTCTGACTTTAGTATTTGAATGCACACTTTAAATATTCTCAATTTTTAATAGTTTTACAATATATTTATTTGTATATGATAATTTATTAATTTTTGTGTACATATTTTCTTCTTTCAGTGTTTTTCATAATTTCCATGTTTAGTTTACAATCATATTTTTAAATTACTCTATTATATTATCCGCTTTAATGTTGCTCCTAATCATCTAAGTAAAACATTTTACCTTAAATAGCTGATTATCTTAAGATTTTTAGTACTTTACAAACTTTTCTTATTGTCGTTTTCCTTAACAAATTATCAAGCATTTTGGAAGACATAACAAATGCGCATCATTTAACTCTGCTCTCTCTCTCTCTCTCTCTCTCGTTTGTCTCTCTTTAAGGTGCCAATCGCTCATAGACCCATCCATTCTCGCCTTTATGAATCAGCTCTCCGTCCACCTCGTCGAGAACTCCAGCGCCACGTCGGAAACGTATGCGATCGTGCAGGCGATCCGTTTGTCCCTGCCAGAACTCGATGAGCGATGGGCGCACCAGGTAGCCACCCCAATTGGGCAGCGGTACCTGTCCACTCTCGCCCAACTTGGACTTGATTTCCGCTTCCACCTCGTCCAGATAGCTGCGCGAACGAATGCGTTGACTTTGCGGACTGGCAGCGGCTCCGATTTGACTAGCGCGTGGACGCTCGTGGAAGTATTTTAGGGATGCATCCCTGGAGATCTTCTCTGCGACGCCTTCGATGCGAATGCTGCGGCGCAGGGGCAGCCAGTAGATGGCGATGGCAACATTGGCATTACAGGCAATATCCTCGGCTTTGCGACTGCCATAGTTGGTGAAGAAGGTGAAGCCCTCAGTGGTGGCCTCCTTAACCAGGACAAAGCGATTGGACGGCTTGCCCTCAGCATTAACCGTGGCCAAGGCTGCAGCATTTGGCTCGAGTATCTCCTTTGTATTGAGAGCGTCGTTCAGCCAGTCGCGAAATATGCAAAATGGATCTTTTATCTTAATGTTCTCCTCCAGAAAGGCATCTTTGCGCTCATGGTATTTCAAACGCAGCGCTAAAATGTTAGCCAAATAAATGTTATTAAAAATTGGAGATGGCATAATCTAAATCTCACCAGAAAGCTGTTCTATAGAAGCTGGTTGGCTCATCTTACGCACAAATTGCAAAAGTCTCACTGCAGTTGGAAGGGAATTGTGTAATATGTAAGTGGCGTTAGTCTTAGCTGCGGTAACAATCAACGTACTTGTCAAAGGTCAAATTAAAAATTGTACACTGAAGTGCTTTGTTTATGATTCGCCGCAATCTAGAGATAAGTGGAACAGCTGTTTACATGCGCAGCGTTGCCAGTACGTCGATATTTGTATTGCTTAAAATATACCATAAAAATACTGAAAGCAACTGTTGTGGTTAATGCAGTGTTGCGGTGAATTAAGCCCGAAAGTAGACCATTAATATACATTTAATTATAAAATAAAATATAAATATATTTATTCATTCAAATTTAATGGAAGAGAAACTTAAATATTAAGTTCAAAATAAGCCGCCAGATTGGGAAGAGAGAACAGCGCAGAGAGCGCATGTGTGTGTGAGAGCTTACGACATAAAGAGCGGGAGCAATCGAGAATGAGTATGTATTGTTGTTGTTTTGTTTAGCTTTCGTGACTTTCACCGTTTACTTTTTCTATCCTGGCCGCAGCTTGATTAGCGAATGCGAGCGGAACGAACCCACAGAACAAATTCAACACGAACGGCTGCTGGACGTGTGTGAAAGCAAAGCGCATAGAGTGCGGAGCGCAAGCGAGAAAATATAGAGAAAGGCTAAAGCGGGGCAAACACATACACACACACACACATAGAGGCACAGACAGAAACACATTCACACGCACACGCACATACACACGATTCGAGATTAATAATACAAAAATAAGTTGAATACGAATACGAAAAAGCTGAAATAACAGTTATTTATAGTAACGCGCTTGAAGTGATTGTGCGTAAAAACGCTCTGCAAATTTCTGCAACAACAAAGTGGGTTAAGACGAAAGCTTTGTGAGAAAATAATTCTTTTGAGGTCGCTCGTAAAAGCATTCTACATTTTTTCTTGGCCATTGTTGTGTTGTTGTTGCTGTTGTTGCCAGTAGTGAAAAAAGCGTTGCAGACATCGGTTGCATGTGTGTATGCGGCGGGGCAGAAGTGAAAAAATGCAGTGCAACAGCAAAAATAAAAACGAAGCGAAGCAAATGGCTTGATAGGCAACTAAATCTTTAACAATTTTTCAATTCAATTATAACATAACCAAAAACGAACGTGATATTTTACAACTGTGGCCTGCTTTTAGCACAGTACAAAACAACAAACACAGAAACACACACAGTAGACATAGACATAGTACAGACACACACCAATACACACGCAAACTATATAGCAATATATGCCCATTGAGTGCCTTATATCATTTGATAATAATCCACAAGGTGTCTACTATGCCGGACAGGAACTATCTGGCGTTGTTGATCTCAGCGTCGATGCGACCAAGCGCATTAAAGGTAAATTAGCTTCCGTATACCCTAACCTAACCTAATAGTCGCGGACACACACATACTCACACACACATGAGTCATACAGCGTATGAGTAACATGTTTATTACTCACACATTAAATTTGCACCGCAGCACACACATTTCAATTGCCGAAGGACACGCGCTGTTGTCCTTATTAAACATCAAACCTTATCTCGTAAATAAATGTCGCCATTTTGAATGTGCTGTGCAATTAATAGTTGTTGTTGTTATTGTTGTTGTTGCTGTCCCCGCTGAGTTGACCAGCAGCTCGTTACCGTTATTTGCCAGCTGCACAGTTGGTTGTTTGCCTTGCACTCTCTCTCTGTCTGTCCCTTCCCCTCTCACTCGCACTCTCACTCACTCCATCTGTCTGTCTTACTCTTTCGTTCTTATTTTCTTGTTTTTGTTGCTGTCGTCGGTTTGTGTTTGGCGTCTGTTTTGGCATGCCGCCATTTTTTATTTATCCATGAACTCGTTAAAGGCGTGGTAAGTGCAATTCATTTGTTCTTGCTGTTGTTGTTGTTGTTGTTGTTGCTGTTCCTGTTGTCATCGTCATGTTTGTTGTTGTCATTGTAGATGATGACGATAAAGTTGTCCGTGTGCATTTTAATTTTGTGGTAATAAGTTTTTTTCGTCTGACATTTCACTTGATTAGTTTACTGAAAAGTTGAACAGCAAGCGAGACAGAACGAGAGAGAGAGAGAGAGAGAGAGAGAGAGAATGACGCAAAGGGGGAAATAGACAGGAAATAGAAAACTTAATTTACAAGAATATAGAATCTTCTAAGTACGAAATAAGTTGTACACAAATATTTAGGTTCTGTAGAACTTCCTATTAATTGATGTAGATATTATTTATTAAAGCTCTCTATTATTTACTACTCCCCAATTGCATGTTAATATAAGAGGATTAAATGGTTCAAATTATTATAACATTCTATAGTATTATTCATTTATCTATCTATTTATTTTTATTTTTTATTTATTTTTTTTTCATTCTAATGCTTTAAGTAAGTGCCATAATTAATTATAATCAGATTCATATGCTGATCAGCTAACTCATTCCCCCTTCTCTATCTCTTTCTCACACACAGGCATTCATGTCACTGTCAGCGGTTATGCCAAGATACGCTGGATAAAAAAGGGATATCCGCGGGACAGCGAACGTGCCATGTGTCGTGCCTATCGATCTTATCTGTCATCGCGATCGTATGTCCTTGGCTCCTGTGCGGGCAACTCGTGCATCGATTGGCTGGCCGGCGAATATTCGTACACGTTTCATGTCATACTGCCCGATAATTTGCCCACATCCTTTGATGGGAAGTATGGTCAAATACACTATGAGATCATAACGACGATCGAGCGATCGGGTCGATATCCGAAAGTGTTCAAGCTGCCATTTACCGTGATACAACCATTGGACCTGAACGCCGATGCCATCTACAAAGTGCGAGTTCCATATATATAAAATATGCAGATATTTGTCTAATGTGTGATTTTAGGTACCTCTGGAGATACTCGATCGGAAGCGCTTCTGGAGCTTTTGCTGTCCAACGGGACCGCTCACCGTAAAGTTTTCGACCCCCTACTGCGGCTATGCGCCCGGCCAGAAGATCCACTTTGTTCTGTACATCAACAACGAGTCCTCGATCGATATAACCGAGTGCGAGGTGAAGCTGAAGCAGGAGGTTAGCTACGAGTCGCACGATCCGCAGCACGAGTATCGCTATGACAAACACCTGATAGCCTTAAAGCAGTTCGGCAACGTGTTGCGCTGGTCGCGGAAGGTGTACAGAGGATATTTGGATTTGCCCTCGATACCGCCGACATCGGTGAAGCCGACCTGCCCCATTAGCGTTAACTATTCGATTAAGATCATTGTGAATCCGACCGAGTTCCATTGGAAGCTGAAACTCAAAATTCCGCTTACCATCGGCAGCATACCCATCATGGATGGACCCGATGCGCTGCTCCGTTTCAATCGTCAGCAGCAACAGCATCAAGTAGTTAGTCAACATTTTCAAATGTCAACGCAGCAGAACCAAAGGCCGCAGCGACCAGCGCAGCGTGGCAGCAACAATAGTAGCAACAGCAACAGCAACAGCAATAGTAACAACAACAACAACAACAACAATCAGGCAACACAGGCCATGCAACGATCGGGCGCAATACTGCCAGCCCAATCGAGTCCCCCATCAATGCCAACGACTGCCGATCTGAGGCCAATGGCCACCATGCCAGCGATATTAGTGACCAGCGATAGCGATAGTCCCCCAGATTATATACCGATGAGTAAGAGAATATATAGCTAGTTATATATTTATGATTCCATTCAAGAAACTGTGATAACATAGAGTGTGAAACATCCTATTTTATATTGATTTAGATATTAGCTGGATGCACTTCAATGTATTTCTATATTTAGTATTGAACAGCGTAAGGTTTATCTCTGCAGAGTCTATATCCTTTACAAATATCTTCAATTGAATAGAACTTTAAAAGAATTTTCCTTATTATATTACATCTAATTTTCTTTCATATGAAAGATTTATCAATAA
>JAWNOM010000467.1:0-23067 GCA_035045965.1 Drosophila aldrichi
GAATATATTAAATGCTCATTCTATTTGATTCTCCTAGCAGCACTCTGATGTGTAAAATATATATGTATGTGAAGATAAGCCATAGTCGATTCTATTATCCGATAGCCAATTCTGTTATCCGTCTGTTTTTATATACATCTGTTTCTTTTCATTTTCATATCAGTTATACAATTCATCAATCCTTAAAAATACTTTAATTGTCAAGAGTATAAGATGTATAAATTTAAAAGTTTTTTTTTTTAATATAAAAACTTAAAAAAAAAAACTCCAAATTCAAAAAGAAAATTATGCTTTATTTTCTATTTAAAATTAATATTTATATCATTTAGATTTAATAACCATAATTCGAAAAAAAGATGATTTATCTACAATTTATAATTTAAACTTCGATTTCCTTTTCTGTTTTATTATAGAGTAACATCTAGTCTGGCAATGCTGAATGAAGCACTTTTGCTTGTTTTGCGAAGGACATGTTTACAATTATTAAAAATATTTGTACATATGTAAATCAGTTGGTTATGGTTCTAAATCAGAGCTCAATTCATTTATGAGTATGTCATATATGTTTTTATTGCCCTCACTTTACCCCACGTTCACTCTCTCTCTCTCTCTCTCTCACTCTGTCTCTATTTCTATATGTGCTTTGTGATTTATGACGCACTAGGTGCCAAATGTTATTTACACAATTTAAAACAAATCGTAAACATATTTAATACAATTTCATTGACATTTCATATGCAAATGGCAATTGACAAAATTCGTTATTATTTATTATCAAAAACATATCCATGAGCCGAAAATTGCAATTCGTCTGAACTGTTTTGTAGCCAAAACTGAATTTATTTTGGAATTTGATAGTGCTTTAAATTGGCAATCGTTTGAGATGCCTAGCCAAGCACACAGAACCGAAAGTCACATCAATAAATCCACTTAAGTATATTATAAACCTTTTTGGCCGCAGGCCGCTTGGCATTTTTCATGTTCAACATTTCATGCTCGCATTTAATGCCGAGCAGGAAAGCTGACATTTTTATGACCCTTTCAATTTTGTGCTTCACTAATTCCTATCCGAGCAATTTACCCCGTGCCCGTCGAGCGGTTCGTGCCGCCGGGGGAGTTACAATTTGCACCACAGTTACGACCTAATTAACTTCGATTTCTGCGCTGCAGGCATTTACATAATTGCATTTTGCAGAGCATTACTTTTAAATGCCACGCCTACCAGCAAGATAAGCTCGAAAAGCACGTTGCACTTGGGCATCAACAACTGCGCGATGCTCGCTTCGTGCTTGAAGAAAAAATATTAAATGAAAAAAAGAGTTTTTTCTCTTAGTTTACAAATTTCTCATTAGTAAATCCTTTAGTTGGACCAGCTAAAAAATACTTCTCTGGCATGTTTACTCTGCCATTTGGCACTCCATATGCTCCATTCGCTTGAAGAGCGAGCAAAGCAGATAGCCGGCGCCCTGCTGGAAAGTGAAAGTTGCAAAGAATAGAGCAAAATTACATAGCAAAGCAAAATGAGTAAGAGAGAAGAAGAGCAGCAAAAGGGAATGTGTAATTGTGTTTAACTCAGCTCGACTGCCAACTGGACATATGGCATTACAAGATATAGAAAAGGCGTAGCCGCAGCGACTGTCCCAGCTTCCAGCTCCCAGGCGGACTCTCACAGCGAACTCTAATTAAGCCAGCCAGCTGACCAACTTTATATACAGAAGCACACCGAAAAAAAAAGATGCAACCGGAAAAAACTGAATGAGCAAATTTAAATCAAAAAGCCAACCTCGCACTCCTGCTGCTACGGAGACAATTCGCCAAGAAAATGCATGCGAATTATTTCGCTCAAGTGCAGCACGCAAAAGCAAACTAATTTGCTGGCAATTATGCCAGAACTTGGGCTTGTTTTTATGAATGCGCTTTAGTCGCTCTTAAGCTGTCTAATAAAATGTGGATTACAATTTTTTCTTTTCCCCCAAAATCCAACCTCAAGTGTTTGCGAGGAGCCGCAAAGTGAAGTGCAAATAAATTAGACGCAGTAATTTCGAAAGAAAAACTGCTTCCAGCTCCAAGTGAAGTCGTTTTTATGCGGTCAAGCTTGGCCAACAATTTAAAGATGAATCAGATTTGTTAACTAAATAAATTCAATTGTATTTTTTACTTGAATTAGATTCCTTAAAGAGGATTTAAAGATGTGTAACAATTTTTATATATTTTAACTCACTTAAGACATTTTATTTGGACTTAAATGAAGCCAGAGAGAACAGACTATTTCACGAATGATAATTAAATATTTAAATATTACCAACACACAACAATAATTGTGATTAACTTGTATTGTCCAAAGGTTAACTTAAATGTTCATTTTCATTAAAGTCTCACGGTGGCTGACCGCTGCTGCCACGCCTTTAATGTGTCTGCATTTAAATGCGTTGCCTGGGGACTTAAAGACAGCAATATCCAGGATTTTCACACCTGACTCGTGTCTCACAGCTAAAAGCGAATGCAAAGCGCTAAATAAATTACGTCCATTTACATTTGTCGCTTCACAAAAAATATTATATATATATACACATATATATTTAACAATGTATTCAGTTGTTAAATAAACTATACTCACAGTGAAAGGCAACTAAACGACGACTAAATCAAAATGAGTTTAGAGTGCGAAGCGAAAACCCTTGACAAACTTTTTGGCACAGAGCCGCTTCAAGTGTGCTCTACAAAAAAGTTGCCTTGGCTGTGGTGAATGAGAGAGAGAAAAAAAAAAAGAAAATTTAATACAAATACAAAAAGAACAACACGAGCAAAGGAGCAAAAACACAGAGGACTGTCCACTTGTATTAAAGGAAAACGCTGCAGGCATTTTAAGTGTTGTTAATGCCGCTGCGGTTTAGTTTGAAAGTTCGTTTTTTTTTTTTCTCTCTGCCACGCAGCCCAAATGAAACAACTTTTCAGAATTTCGCAGTGCACGTGGCTAGCCACTGGTCCCACGGTGGCACAGTCCGCCCACTGAACCACCAGCCAGCAGCACCACTCGAGTTTCGCTTGCTTTCATTTTTATGCATTTACGCCCAGTCATAAAAAATAAAACTCAAAATAAAGCAAGGCATAGACACAAAAAAAGAAACTTGCCTACGCCTCGCTGAGCTGCGCCTGTGTTATCCTTCACGCCAGGAACCCAGCCTTACAGCTAGATAGTAGAGCAGAGAACAACAAGTAAGAAAACTCTAGTCGAGAGTGCTCGACTAGATACTACCCTGAACCAAACTAATAAATATTCACATTTAGTGTGGTTAAAATTTCAATTTTTGAAACAATTAAAAAAAAATTAAACAATAATTCCGCCCGATCTGGGGTTCGAACCCGAGACCTCTCGATTGAGTGGCGCGCTGCTATTCACTACGCCACTTCACCTACTTACAGTTTGATGGCAAAACAGTAATACATTCACTGCTGCAGCGCCATCTAGCGAATCTAAACTAAACTAATTGTTTCTTTGAATGGATGTGTGCACACTTATAGAAAAACTGTTGTGGCTGAATAGTAAGCTCATTTAAATAAATATATGTATAAATATTTTGAAAAAAATTTAAAAAAAAGAAAATAAACATAAATTAACTCCGACCGCTCTGAGGTTTGAACCCGAGACCTCATGATCAAATGACGCGCCGCTAGCATCTGTACTGGCATCTGATTTGAACTTGAATGTTTGTATTCGATAAAAACATAACGGGATAATTTATCGAATTCTAGTGATAAACTCGACATCCGCGCTGTATATACGGTCATTTTAAAAAAAAATTCAAGTCTCTAGCTATCATAGGTTCGGAAATCGACGCGTTCAAACATACGGACAGACGGACAGACGGACAGACGGACAGACAGACAGACGGACAGGGCTAAATCAACTTATCTCGTCGCCCTGATCAAGAATATATATACTTTGTGGGGTCTGCCACGCCTCCTTCTGCCTGTTACATACATTTTAACAAAACCATTATACCCTGATTTCCCATTGAAAATGGGTTCAGGGTATAAAAAGAAGAGAACAAAACCAAAAAAATAACGTTGGTCAGCCATTAGGTCAGCTGCCATTAAAGCCACCTAGAGAGAGAGAGCTTGAAAAAAGTTGCACATATCCAGATGCTGGATAATAATATACTCAGATTTATGGCTTACATATTTATATATCAGATAGCTCAAAGACAAATAACGAGTTGCTCTACTGCCTCTGTAGCATATACAATTTAGAAGTTTATTTTAAATTATCCTGACTCAAGAAAGTAAAAATAAACTATAATCGTGCAAGTCATTTCTCTGTATTATTTATATTTTATGCAAATTGTTTTTCGTTTACATACATGAAGACATTATTCAACTAATGCATATGCATATAGTCTAGTATATACAAATATTCAACAGTTAATTAATTAATAATTTATGTGAGTGTATGTATATTTTTGCAAAAAAAAAGTAAGCTTAGGTTAAATGAAAACATGCGCAGAAGGGCTAAGTACATCTCCAACTCATAATCTGCCGATGAGAGTAATCTTTATTATTTACAATAACAATTCACATTTAATTTAAGTTTTATTTATTATTCACTTCATATTTATCTACTTAAATGTAGATGACATGTGCTCATATCTCACATACTTTTATAAATTATTTACAGATGAACGAAACCACAAATATTTCTTCTTTTCAGCTTGTTTTTTCTTTGTTCACTGATTATTCATTGCATTGCAATAATATTCTCTGAGGATTGCAGCTGTAATAAATATTCCATCCGCTCTGCATTGATGAATAATCTTTTCAGTCTCATGTCGAAAAATCTTTTTGCTCATTTCGTTCGCTTTCCCTCAAGCCAAAAATCTGCATTGATGAATAATCTTTTATGGCTTGGCACTTTGCATTTGCATATAATTAACCATTTTGCTATTCGTACCCTTCAATCAATTTCTCTTTCCATTTCTTTTTGCTTTTTGCTAAAATGTTAATTTTTTGCGTTATCAGCTCCATGAAATTCATAATTATGCACTCTGCAGCTGAGGCAGACAGTTGTCGAGCTGAAATAAAATGGAAAAGTCGAGATACACGCATCTGTTCCACATTAAATATGTCATATCCTGTTTCCTGCGCACACAGACTCAGGCACACACTCAAACGGCGAGAGAGAGAGAAAGAGAGACTTGGAGCTTATCAGCGACAGGCTTCACTGCCTCACTGAGGAAACGACTGCAGCTTCCCCGGGCCCCTTTATTTATGCCCCTGTTCATTTCAGTGCTGCTGCAGCTTGGGATTTCGAATTGCAGTAAGACAGCAGCAATGCAGCAAAGGGTGTTTCCTCCTCCGCCTTGCCACGGCACAGACTACACGACTGCACGACTTGGCACTTTAATGAAGCGACAATGTGAGCACGCGTAATGCCCTAATCCCAAAATTGGGCACTTCACATTACGCAAAATTACAAAGTTGCTGCGAATTTGCTAGGAAATTGTATACTAAATGAAAGTTAATATATTTAAACGAAGAACTTCAAGGACTTGCATATATAATAGAGCTGATTCAAATAGTGAACAGCTTCACAGGAATTGTTGTTAAATTTGTGGATGTGATATAATATATTTAATGAAAAGATAAACTTCATTATTTTACTATAGCTTAAGAGTAAAGAAAATAAATTTAAAATGTAATAAAATCCATTTTAATTTTAATAAATTATTTTGTATATAAATTACATAAAATTTAGCAAAGTTTTATGAATCATCTATCATATTACATCATATTTTACATATCATATCATATCATATCAAGTATGTATAAGCGTGTCTAAGAATAAATTTTTATTATTTATTTATTTTTTGTATTTTTTATTATTTATTTTTATTATTATTTATATCGGAAATTTTTTTTATTCCATTTACGGCATATAGAGTAAATATCTCTAATTTAAATTATAAAAATAAAAAAATTAAATAAACTAAAATATTATTTTCTTAATTACTTAAAAATTCGCAAAGCTCTTTAAAGCTGCCAAATAAATATTACTTTCAAAATATTTTTTATTAAAAATCTTTAGATTTATTTTATTGATATATTCTGTTATTTACTTTTCAAAAATAGCGCTGAGTGTTATGTTTCATTAAATAAAATTTAATTCAAATTGTGAAACTTTTTTCTTTGCTACTTATTTTTTATTAAATTAACAATTTAATTTATGACTTCATATTATTTATACATTTAATTATCTCTAATATTTATTTATATTTATTAATATTTTATGTTTCATCATTAAATGAAATTTCATTAAAATTGTGAAACTATTTTCCTTTGTTACTTTTTTTTAATTACTAATTAATTATTAATTAATAAATTACTAATTAATTATTCATACATTTATTCATCTCCAATATTTATTTATATTTATTAATATTTTATGTTTAATTAAATACAATTTCATTACAATTAAGAAACTCTTTTTCTTTGTTACTTAATTTTTATTAAATTAGTAATTCAATTAAAAATTTAATATTATATATTCCTATTTATTCACTTATTAATCTCTAATATTTTTTAATATTTTGGCAAGGTATTTGCAATTCAATTTGAATGCAGCGTATACTGCGGCCGACTTTTGGAATTTCAATTATTTATTTTGCAGTCCATTGCTCATGTTGCTGTTGCTGCTGCCTCTTGTACCTCTTTTTGTACATCAGAGCATTGTTGTCTTAATTGTTGTTGCTGTTTCTCCTATGCTTGTTGTTGCTGTGGCTGTTAAGGTCTTTTGTTTTTGTATGAGTGTGTGTGTGTGTCTGTGTTGTTTGCTTGTGCTTGTTGTAGGTGTGCACTTGCTGCCTCTGATTGTTGACGTGGCTGGCAAACGCACACTTAAGTGCACTTGAGCGTTTTTAATTAAAACGCAATTTTTCAACAGGCGTCAGCAGCAGGCTTCGCAGTCGTAAGACAGAGACTCTGTCTTTCTCTTTCTCTTTGAGTTCCTTTGCTGGCACTAAAATATATTGAGCTGTTGAATAAAATATGAACCGTCGACCCAGTGCTTTGGCATTAATAAATTGCCAAAACAGTTTGCATAAACAGGCAACATTTGACAGCTATTGACTGTGCTATCAATGCAGGAAATGCAACCACAGGAGCACATCAATCATGTTGGATTGGGTTGCAGCACTCAGTCAATCAGGGCTTCCAACTTCGACAAACTTCAAGCAGTTGCTGTGTGTCGTTTAGGGAGAATTTGTTGTTTCACTGGAACCTAATCAACGTCATCATCGTCATCGTCATCGTCAAGCCCCAAGCAACAAAGTTGTAGCTGTTGCTGCATGCGCGACAGCCCCTACGAAGACGCCCCGAAACAGAGGTTATTTATACTCACAAGATGATGATGATGATGATGATGATGATGCTGACGATGCTGATCGAGTTGACGATGATGATGATGACAACAAGTGCACAACCCTTTGGCCTCGTCGCTGACTTTGCCACACGAAGCACTCGCATCTTGTATCTGCCGCCCTCGGCCCGCAGGCGGCTACGTGCCTGACTAAGCGGCATGCCACATTTGCGCGCTGTAGCTGCACTTGCCACGCGTGCCACCAAAATATAAACAATATACTCAAACATACGCGCAGATGAGCCACGACTGCCAAGCCGAACCAAGATTGGGGGAGCAGCCGGAGCAGCGAAACCCAACCGCAAGTGAAACAATTTCGCCAGAAGGGGAACTTGCGTAATGATGATGATAAATATTTTGTTAGGTGAGTCTGTGGCCATAACGCAACGAAAATACAAACTAAATGCCAGCCCTGAGCTCCCTCTTCCATCTAAATTTCAAGTATTCACAGAGACTGAATGACTTAACCAGCACTGTATCGAGCTAATGGCCATAAGGGGCGAGCATAGATTGCAAAGCCATTTTAGCCAACACTGAATTGAATATATTATAACAGGTAACTGGGTGCGTATGTGCTACCTTAATGGCCTCGGGCAATTTACAAATTTAGTCTCATTCAAGTTTAAAATCCATAAATACTATTTCTATTCGATTGCTCTCACATCATGATGTGAGCTCACTCACTTGGCCATGTTTGTATTTATTTAATATATTCATTGCTTGTACTAGGAACCCGCGCTAGCCAACACTACATGGAAATCAATTAATTCAGCAGTCGAAACGATTTCGCATGAAATGTGATATTAATTGCATTTCCTCTTGGTTTACGGCGCGTCCAGGATACTCAGCACCACAATACCAAACAGATGCATTCCGTTACGTATCGCAAACGACAAATTAACAATAACTAATTGGAGGCTAATGACCAATAGAAGCTGTCGCCAACAGCTACCCGAAATATGTACATATATGACTGAAGCATATCTACATACACACACACACACTTGCATGCATACAGCAGCATACATTATATGTAGGGCAGAGGCAGCAGCAACAGCAGCAAGCGCAAAGAAACTGTTGGCAGGGCGCCCAAGAGGCGGTCATTTGCCTTGCCAAATTTTGGCCAAATATGGATTTAACACACACACACACTTCTGTCATACATATTTCGGCGTAATTAGCAGCCGAGCTGTAGGCGCCTAAGTGCAAACAAGTCAAAGCTTAAACCGAAAAGAAAACAAACTTGAATTACATGACTAACGAATACCCTGTGTTGGAAAGTTCATATACAATTCGTAAGGCTCCATAATGAGCAGATGAAATATATATTTATATATTATTTAGTTACTGGACATTACAGTTTATATCAAATTAAAGCTAGTTTAGGGAATCTTAAAATATATAAATTAAAATTAAGCTAAAGTCATGTGTACTTAGTTCCTTTACGTAATTCCACTACGTATTTCCTTTACGTAGTTCCTCTACGTCTTTAATGCTCAGCTAATCGATCACACACTCTACTTCACTTTATTACGCTGACCACCAGCAGGCCTGGACGACTGAAGACTGACTGAAGAAATGCTGCAGCTGCTGCCCTTTATATAGGGCCACTTTTACTCAAGCACTGACTCTCTCAAAGGTTGAGCCCGACGGCAGGTAGAGCTCGCTGCAATCGAGCTTTAAGTGAGCAATGGGAACGCTCTCTGCTGCTGTGAGCATTCTAGCTTCGTTTTACCTAAATAAAAATACCAAATGAGAACTGCTGCACACATATAGACAACTTTAATGATCTTCTGCAATTCTCTCCTTGCTTTTACTTTTTTTTTTTTTTTTTTTTTTTTTTGAAATTCATTTATTGCAGCTTATTGTCTTAGACTATTTAGCGCATTATTGACTTAAACCTTAACTTAGATTATGGGCTAGAATTTTACTTTTACTTTTACATATTTCACATAATTCTTATTTGCTACAATAAGGAATACCCCTGATTTCATAGCCGTACGACAAACCGTATTTCAGAACAACGTTGCCCTCTCTCTCACTCCCTCACTGTCTCTCTCTCTCCGTCTCTGATAGGTCATGAAATGTACTCCGCATCTGTCTTGGCATATTGATGTGCACACTGTGCGGATGTGTCTGCTGTGCAGACGAGTTCCGGCCGGCATAGAGATTCGGCGACACGTCCTCAGGCGGCCGTAAACATGTACGGCGCAAATGTGCGAACTCATTTAAGAGCAAAGGATGTCTCGCAGCGCGTGCTGAGGTGGCAATTAGAAAATGATTTAGCGCAATTTGCGTGTGATTAAAAATGTTATTCAGTTGACAGCCGAGGCGGCGCACTGAGCACAGCCCCGCCCAGCGCCACTGTCAAGCAGCTGGCAAATTAATATGCATATGTAAATAATGAGTGAGTGCCAGGCAGACAAATCTATTGCCTACTTTGTGGCACCGACTTCACGCCGCACCACTTAAGACTTCTCGCACAACTCAAGAGGCGACGGCAGTCACTGATGCAGAGCGCAGTTTGCATACAGTTAGTTACACAAGGCGCTCAGCCTTTTTACTGTTATGCTGACATGCACATAGATATGTCTGTCTCTCTCTGTGTGTGTGTGTGTCGTCTGTGTCTGTGTGTCTCAGTGTGCTCGCCATTTTGTCGAGTGACAGCCATTGGCGTTGCCGTCGCATCAGTCGTCGTTGCCTAATGGCTGCTTTGTGGCTGCAGAGGGGGGCGCCCCAGCCAGACAGCCCTGAGGTATTTAGGGAGCTGCTGCAAATTGTGCTTGCAAATATTTTATGCAGTCTCGACAGTAAATGCTGGTCAATATTTAAAGATGCCACTGCGGCTGGCCTGCCGTAAGCTTCAAATACTCTTAACTTCCATTTCAATTTAAGTTTTTTTCTGCCGATAGTTGGCTTTAAATAGCGCAAATATGTTTCTAACAACTAGCTCGAACGTGTAACATCGATGCAACTACGTTTTCCTTATCAATAATTCACGCCGCTTGACATGTTTTGATTTGCAACAGCAATCAGCATAAATATAGCAAGCTATTTGCGTATACCCTCGAAACATAAAGCTAATGGGGTATTTTAGCATGGCTCTATTCTATGGTACAGTTAAATGAGTCGACTTGAATTAATCAAATTGAATATTTCTCTTACCATAAAAAAATTTAGTTTTATAAAACATAAAAATAAATTACTTTATTATTATATATATAATAAAACAATTTTTTGTATTGCGTTTAATATTTTAAAATTCATAACAAATAAAATTATTTATTTATTTATTATTTAAGTATAATTATGAATTATTTAATTATTATATTTAGGTATAAAATTTAACTATTTATTTAAGTTTAAAACTGTAAAAAATAATTAATATTTTATATAAGTTTAAATTAAAATAATATAATAGAATAATTAAACAAAATTGTAAATATTTTTAATACAAAATTATTAAAAAACAAACAGTAATTTTATAAGTTAAATAATATAATCATTTCGTTTTATTCATAATTTAAATTTAAACAAGTAAGAGTAAAAGTGAATATATAAAAGCATTAAAGGCGTATTAAATAATTTAATTTCCTTTGCATAGATATTCATTTACCAAAAACTCGCAACTCAAATAAATATCATCTAATGCATAATTTTGTAAAAACGGCTTTCATAAACCCTTTCATATAATTCTAACCATCCTTAATTACTTCATAATCTAGCAAAAGCTAGAGCTGCACAATTTCACGTTGGATCGCTTCATATCAAATACAAACACAAATTATGAGTAACAGATGGATAACTCTCAAATAGAGACATCAAATATGAGATATCGACTCGTCAGCCACTCCCTGTTGCTATGCGTGACTCCTATTTGGTTGCTTTATATGTTGATTGCTCAAACAGGGCAAACGCAGCGCATCCTGTGTGGCATTTACTCCGACAACGGCATCGCGAACCCCATTCCCCGTGCCCCGTTCCCCGTGCTCCGTGCCCCAGGAACATTTACATATGCATTTGGCATGAATGCTCTGGCAGAACAATAAACAGAAATCAAATTGAAACGCTCGCGGCACTGCGGAGGCAACGCTCGACTCGGAATTTATGGCCATTGTTGCATTTTGGGCAACAAATTGAGTTGTTAATAAATTTTCGCACCGCATTCGTGGCTGCTTTTTGGTGGGAGGAACGGGGGCAGAAGCGCTTCGATTGTTGGCTCAGCTCTTGTAGCTTTTGCCGAAATCAATTTAAGTTGCCCGCCCGCCCATATGGCGGGGGCGTGGCCTTGATGCAGTTCTAAATCAATCACTTAACTTTTTTCGACTGCAACTCAAGCATAAAACTCACCAAAAAATTTAAAAAACATCGAATTGGATTAAAACAAAACATTCGAAAATAAATGCAACAACTAAAAGGCGAAATGGAAACTCACATAAAGTTTTCATACAGCACGTTTTACGTCCCCTCCCCCACCCCCACCCAAGGCCCGCCCAGCCACGCCTCCAGCTACTGTTTTGACTGGTTTCAGCTCCCATTGCCAGCAATTTATTCTTTATTCCGCACGTTTTGTTATTGTTATTGTTGCCAAATATATTTTTTATGCAATTTTTCCAGTTTGTTTCGGCTACCGTTTTCCTTATATTTGCTTTCATTTTGCAGCTAGATTTTGCTAAGCTTTAAAATGAACAGCAAACATTTTGTTAACAATAACGACGACGGGTCAGCCAAAACTGTTTGCCCAGCGGCTTAGTCTGGCTGACAGATGCTCTTTGTCCAAGGTCTTTGAATATCAAGCATATTGTATACATCTGAATATGTGTTTTTAAAATTGTTTTACATATTACTTTGTTGTGCTATGCATTTGGAATTATGTTGAAACTTGTGCACAAATAGCTATTAAAAATTTATGTTGAATATTGCATCGATTATAATCTATATATAAATGTCAATAAATAACAAAAACGATTTACGTGGAAGTATTTCTATTGAATAAACAAACGTATATACATATGTACATATTTAGTTTTCACTCTGAGTAATTGCTTCAGTCATACATTTTATATTAATTTTGTTATTTATTTATTTATATTTATTTATTTATTTTTTATTTTATTTTATTTTATTTTACTTTTTATTTTATTTTTTTGTCGGTTCAATTAAACTATTACCTTATTTTGAATATATTATTACAACTGCTTCAAAATATAAGCTTTTACAATTTAAAGATGATTATCCGCTTCATATATTTAATATATTAGTATATAAATATGATTATTTACTGGGGGATTTGAAACAGAATAATTTTGTAAGTATTTTAACTAGATAAAAGAATTTTATTTATTATTATTATTATTATTTTTTAAATATTTCTTTCAGCTATTGTAGCGTATTTTTATTCTCATTTCCATTTATGATCAGTGAGTCTAGTTTTTAAATCAATCCATCAATCAGTCAATTATCTGGTCAGTCGATTCGTTTGGGACAGTTTAGAATTCTGTTATTGATTCTATTGTAAATCGTTCAGTAACTCAATTTGTGGTAGTAGAGTGAGTTGGTATAATTACTTACTTAATTGGTTCAAAATATAGATCCTCAATCAATCTGTCTGTCACATAAATAGTTGTACAGCCAGTTAATCTACTGTCTGTTTACTGATTGTCTACTGCTTGTTTATCTCTTGTTATCATCCTAAAATCATCCTTCAATCAGATTGATTGGAATGTGCAAGTCAGTCTGTCCCAATCTTGCCAAAGTTCTAAGTTAGCTGAACAATCAATCAGATAATTTAATTATTTAATTCATCAATCAATAATAAAACACGTTTAGTCTGACAATTAATCAGTTAGCTTGACTGTCATCTATAATTACATATAATGAATAAAGGGAGTTCTTAACTAAGTCTAATTTCTTAGTTCTCAGTTAGATTTATTCAATATGTCGTTTAGTTCACTCAGTCTAACTGCAAAATTCTCTTATCAATCATAAATATCATATCTTTATACTGACTAAATATTCATTGTTTAATTCGATCTCTCACCATCCCAATCAGGCATTCGAATATTCTACATGTTTGTCAATTATAATTATAACTATATACTATATTATATACATATATATTACAATTATAACTACTCTGCAAACTGTTTTCCCTAAACTAACAGTCAAGTAAATATTTTTCCCAATTTTCTACAATTCCATTTGCTTCTGGCTTTTACCATAAAATTGCAACGTAAAATTGCACACATTTCAAATGTTCGACTTTATGCGCGGAAATAATGCTAATTTCTATCGTTCGATTCGTTATGGCAGCTAAAAATTTGTATTCGACGCGCAATTTTCGCGAATTTTGCAATTATTAAAAATCATTGGGAATTCATTAAGAATAAATGGCAAGCTAAAAATAACAAAGCAAAAGCCAAAAGGGGTGAAAATCCACAAATTAAAATGTATGCGAATTAGCTACACCCTAAAATGTTAATCAACTATGAGCAGAGTAAAGACTCTGCTCTGTGCATGAGATTATGTTAATAGAAAGGTAGGGAGATAGGGAGATAGGGAGATAGAGTGAGTGTATGTAGGCAAGCTGCATGCCTAAGTGCTGATGCCACAGGCAAGAAAAATGAGAAAAAGGGAACAGAAATTGTGAGGAAAAATATATGAAATGAAGGGAGGAGATAAAAAAAAAAAAATGTTGTTTACCTTTTAGCGGCATTCGCGGCGACAAAATGAAATCAAAACACGAGCTGTTCGCCTAGTTCAAACACCTCGGGCCTGAGCAGCAGCACCCCAAGTTCTTGTTATGACCTTATAGCATAGACTGCCAGCCTGCCACGCCCCCGAGGCTGGCTCACTGCCTGGTGTTATGCTAAATTTAAAGCATGTTGCGGCTGAGATTAGAATAAAGATGCGGCGCGTGTTGCGACTGGCAGTGCGACATGTTCGCAGTTGCGACCGAGCAGTGGGCCCCTTGCTACACACAGCACACACAGTGGCATACATATATATATATATATATATATATATATATATATATGTATATATGTATATCTATATGTAGAGCCAACATCTGGCGTGGCACATCACACGCGTGCGCGCTTTAATTAGCTGCTGGGAGCAGGCCGTGCGAGAGAGGGAGGGGATTTTGCTTGGACGCTGTTGCATGCTGATGTCAAATGCATTTCGTGGACAAGTAATGTGCCAACCACACACACACACACACAGAGAGAGAGAGAGAGATAGCGACTGTGTTTACTTAAGTTGTCCGCCTAGAAAATCTGTTGTTGTTGCTGTTGTTGTGGCATTGTTTAGATTGCGCCATTTGAAATTGTCGAGATGCTAAACCAAATGTTGATAATCCCAAATTGCAGATACGCATGCAAATCGAATGACCGCACGAGCCACACGAACCGCACGAACCACACCACAAATCAAACACAATTGCCCAAAATGACAAGTTCAAAATTAAGCAAACACTCGCCTCGATTTAAGCAACTGCCGAGCTTGAATAACTAACTGCAGCTGTTTACCCAATAAATCTTCGAGTTATATTTCTCTAATCATTACATTCTCTGCATATTTTTGGACGGACGGAAATCTTAGGCCAAACAACAAAGTCACCAATAATTATGTTAATATTAGTTTACTTCATAATATGCAAAAAATAAATAAGTTTAATATTGTAGGAAATTAATTTACATGAGCAGTAGAATTTGTTCTCATTTAAGTTAGTTGCATATTACTGTTTTAGGTAAACAGCTTATTCATCATAATAGCCAATATTATCACGAAATCGCTTTAAATTTATTTTAAAAATAAAATGCTTCAGTTTAAATACATGTTTAATCAAAAAATATAAATCAATAATATTAATAAATATATAAATAAATAAATAAATAAATAAATGAATGAATAAATAAATAAACAAATAAATAAATAAATAAACAAATAAATAAATAAATAAATATATAAATAAATAAATAAATAAATAAATAAATAAATAAATAAATAAATAAATAAATAAATAAATAAATAAAAAAAAGTTTCACAAAATAAATTTCTGGAATCTATAAATTAAAAACAAAAGAAAATATTACATGTTTGCATTTTTTTTTATTTTATTTATTTATTTTTTTTCTAATGTTTTAATATCCGCACAAAAAAATCTTTCACCTATATTTATTTAAAATAATTTAATATATAAATTATTGTTGACAAAAAGAAAGAAATATTAATAATAAAAATAATAACAAAAACTGTTCAAAATTTATATATTATATTTAATTTAGTTGTTATTATATTCTAAATAAATAAAAATATATAATAAAGAATTATGTATCTATAAAATTAAGCAAGTATAATCAAATTAGGCTGAGCTGGAATTATATTTATATTTTCTTTATTACTATTATCATTATTATTATTATTATTTTATTTATTTATTTATTTATATTTGTATGTTTTCATACCTTTAATATATAATAATTAATAATTGATGACTTGTTATTTATGTTAAATTAATGTGAAATGTAAATTATTAATGGCTAAAAAAGATACATAAATAAATAAAGAAAATTAAAAACAAAATAAAATCTGTACTTAATTTATAAAACTTACCTAAATTTAGGTTTTATTATATTTGCTCTAAGTTAAAGTTACAAAGTTGTAAAATATAGTAAACATTTATTTATTTATCAAATTAAGCAAGTATTATAAAATAAGGCTGAGCTAGAGCTGATTCCTATATAAGATTCAATTATAGTTCAACTAATATAATATAATATCTATTCTATATTTCCACTTATTGCTTTTACACTCAACTAATCAAATGATGTAAAGACAATTCTGTTTGTATATACTTCTTACAGCACTCATAGCTAAGTCAAATAATGAAACTAAAGATTACATTTGATGTTTTCTTTAAAAGCGAAACTACCCATCAGAACTGTTTCGCACACAGAATTTTCCAATTCACACCCAATTCAGCTTTATATGATGTCCCAATAAATCACTCGCACTTTCAACCCGAACTATCGATTACTACCAGGCTGCCAGCTCTGCTCTGGATGGCATCGATATCTGCTCTGCAGATTGTCACAATGATGGAAGATTCAGCCGCAAATGAAATTTTTGTTGAGCTAAGCAGCTGCTGCACTGAATGCTTGGACTACACACTCAACCTCAACCTCAACTTAACTCAGTTTAACCAAATAGAAGCGAGTCTTAGCCTGGCCATTTCTCTACTTTTTGGGCTGAGGGAAATTGCAATGAGCTGCCCCCAAAAAGCGAATGCATTAATCAAACTCAGAAGAGGTGTGGCATGTGCATATTTGCTCAAGCATTGATTGGGATCAAATTAATATCCATTTCATCATCATCCAAACTTGCCGTTGAGTGGCCAGCACTTTATCTATAGCAGACAAATGGAAACCAGGCTCACTTGCAGCTCTGCTAATGCATTTCAATCAGTTTTGAAGCCCCTCAATGCTAGTGCATTAATCAAAATATCCTTTAAATGCAGCCGAAAAGGTGTGGAATATGCATATCTCAATCATTGATTGGCATTAAAATGAATATAATTTCAAATGCTTGGCCAATACAGACAATCGGCTGGCTCACACACACAATCACACACTCACACAGTGCCAATTGCCACTCTATTATCCTTTTTTTATGGCACTGCGTCCTTGGCAGACAGCGAACAATAAAAATGGAGGCCAGGCTTATTGTAAAGCAGCCAAAATCAGAAACAGAATCGAAATCAGAAACAGAATTAGGACTGCAGCCGGATTCGAGTTGCGACTGTTGCAGTTTTGACTTCGCCACAGCCTAGGTTTAATTGTCCGTGAAGGATTTATTTGCTGGAAATTATGATTTATAAGTTCAGCAGCCAGTTGCACTTACAGCTAACACACACACACACACACTCATCGTATCAGTCGGTTCTCAGTTTGTGTATTCCCATCTCTCTCTCTCTCTGTCTCTGTCTCTTTGCCTGCGGGCCAATTCCTTTTATTGTTTCTGGCCATTGACCTCGTTTCTGCAGTGGGTCATAGGTTAGTGCTGCAGCTCTTCCTGTTCGCCTGAATGGCTCAAGAAAAATGACTGGCATAAAACTAAAATTGAATTGAATTACGTTATGCTTTTAGCCACAGGTGAGAATAGTTCCATTGCAGATTCGAATAGTGAAAACTAAGCAAAAACTAACTAGTTACCCATTTGCAGCTGCCACCGTCATAAATACCAAACACAAATAACTTTGCGGCAGAGGAAAAGTGCTGCTAATGATTATTTTGAAATTATGTTGTGGATAAATGGGGAAAACTAAGGTAGTAAACTTTTTTAGGTGATATACATATTTTGACAATTCTTTAAGGGTAAGTCTCAAAATCCGTTCCAGAAAACTAAAAAACTACAGTGCATAGAATATTAAAAGTAATTAAATTTATATTCATTATTGCCACCTGTTGTTAAAAATAGGAACTACTGACTCTTCAAAGCTTTTTCCTTAATTCAAAACCAAAGGGATTTTTTTGTAGCTTTTGTGCATTTATTACAATATTGCTCTAATCAGCTTTCAATTATAGTCAGTTCCCAAAAGTCTGTTCATGAACCTGGGATAGCTTTAAGAGGACTTTTATCCCAACTTTTGTACGCAACTTTATCCGCAACTTTTACTTTTATCCAACTTTAGTCTCTATTAAGCTTAAGAGATATAAAACTTTTCAAGGTTTGTGTCACGGATGCTGCAAAGCTGTCCTTAATTTATTGCTTGTAAGCTTTTGATATTAGCAGAAAAGCAATAAGTGAAGAGAATTAGTCGTGTAAGTTAACAACTTAGCATATACTCAAACCATTTTTGTACTGGTTCACAAAGTGAAAGAGAACATTTGAGGATTTTTTATATTTAATGTCCCTCGGTATGTACTTACTTCTCTTCCCATGAAAGCAAGGCACTGTGTGATACGCGTTGTGGATACGCTAGTCTGATCAAATAATATTACTAAACTATGAATGTGCAAGGTCGGATACAACATTATATTCTGCAGGAAACCTATGCGAAAAATTAAATTTTCGCAGAATTTCCCTTTAGATTTGGCAAAATAGACTCTACAGAGCACAATTATAATGATGTCTTACATTAACATTAACTTTTTTAAATATATATATATATATATATATATATATATATATATATATATATATATAACTATCTGTATTATCAATTGATTCAAAACAAATAAATAACGGAAAAATATGTATAATTAATTTTCATGACCATGACAATTCATTTTAATATTTAATTCTTTACTAAATAAATATTTTTCATAATTTATTTATTTATTTTATTTATTTTTTTTAGTTACATTTAAATTTGTTTTATTATTATAATTTTTATTTTTACAATATATTTAAATTATTATTTATATTTTTTTTATATTATTTCACAATTTTCCCATCGTCACAAAAGAATTTCGAAAATTTGTTAACTGGGGAAATCAAAGCCACAAATATCCCAGTTTTCAAGCATACAAAAGTACCTTTCCCCTGCACAACGACTGACAGGGAATTTGTCTCTCGCTCTCTCTCTCTCAACAGCTGCTCTTCACAGCAGACAGTGCGCTCTCGGGCAACGCAATGTTGTAGTTCACGAAACGGCCGTTTGGCGCTGCTGTATTCCTCTTTCGAAGTTGACAACTTCGTGTGCAGTTCGTAGCTAACGGTATATGCACGAAACGGGCCGCAACGAAGCGCTCAATTGTGGCAGCGCCCGTTTTAGGCGAATTTTCGTGTCAGTTCACGTTCGATATTTGTGTTGTTTGGTCGCGGCTACCGGGGCGCACGAAAACAAAACCGAATCGAAGCAGCGCAACGGAACGGAACGAGCGACCCGTCGCGCTTTCTCCATTAATGAAACATCCGCAACAATGGCTACGCGCGTGTGTGAGTGTGCCAGTGTGTGAGTGTGCACATGTAGATGAGGCGTAGGCACTTCCAGTTGTTGCACTAAACATAAACAGCAGCAACAATTCAAATTTGACCACAGCAAAAGCAACAATAACAACAACAGCAACAACAACAACAGCGAACGGAAGTCAACGGCAGCCGCAGCCAAGTTTAAGTGTTTGCCAAGATTGCGATTTGTGTGTGAGTGTGTGTTAGTGTGAGTGTGTGTGCGTGTGTGTTCGCGTGTGTTTTTTTGTGTAGCATACGTCACGGGCGCCATCAAGTCGCAACTTGCTAAGAGACGCTGCCTACGGCCAGGCAGCCGCCAATAAGTAAATAAAAAATAAAATTAAAGGCAAAAAAAAAAAAAAATATATATATATATATATAAAAAGAAATTTGAGCTAAATACAAAAAGCCAGCTGAAAGTTTTCAAGTTTCAAGTGCGCTAAATTCCATGTGTTGTGCAAGCGAAATACAGAACTAGCTAAAAGCCGGGATTCTTCTCCGAAACGGTAATTGAGTCATAAATCATATTTAATTCAATTGAAAAACACTTCAATCTCTGGGAAAGATTTGGATTCTTTACTTAAATTCTGTATAGAAATTATGACCAGCTTATGGGTCAACCTGATTGACACCTGCTGCGGCGCGAGACCCTTCAATACATTTGCCAAATTGGCAGCTTCTAGCTGGTTTTGGGCCATTTGCCACATTGTTGACAGCGGCAACAGCACAATTAGCCCACAAGTCGCTCGTTGACCCCATCTGACTGCGGGCTCTGCCAATCTGTGATTGGCCTCAAGTGTTTTGTGTGCGTGCTTTTTGTGAGCTGCATTGTTCTCTGGCCTCCATGATGCGGCTTGACATGATAAACATTTTTCGAGCTGAATTTGGGTTATTTCCAGCAACAAAATTGGCATCTGTTTTGAAAAGCAGCATTTTTCTCCGAACGACTAGGAATTGAACCAGAAAAGTAAATAGAAATACAAGTAAACAAATACAGCTGGACGAAGGTATCTCCCATGTCAAAAACTCTGACCTTGCTCGCCACTCGAGACTGGGGGGGAGCTCATGTTTTGCATAACTGCCTTCAAATTCACGTTGTGTTTTTGTTGTGTGTGATAAAAACGAAATTTTCCAGGAATTCGAAAAGCAAATTGCTGTCATGATGCTGAAATTACTCAGCAGCCATTGTAAATCAAGATAAGCTTAACTTTATGCAGTGTTTAATTTTTGTTAATTTTGTTTTTGCATCAGTTTGTTGAGGATATTCAACGATGAATATTTCTTAAAATGAGAGTGTAGAAATTTCCATAAAGTCAAAGGTAGACGAGACATTCTTTTTTATTTATTTATTAATTTATTATTATTATTTTTTTTTTCAACAAAGTCTAAATGAATGTTATTAATATTTATATATTTAATTTATATATGTATGTGTATAATTATATTTTTAAATAACAAAAAGAATACTATTTAATATAATAATATTTTTAGATAATAATAACAAGAATGATATAACAATTATTGATTTACATTTAAGTTTTTTTCACTTATGTCATTTGTTTAATAAATAACATAAAATATACAAAATTATACAGAACAGTATTTCAAATTGAATTGTTTCGTTTACTTAATTTACTATATCTGATTTTTATTATATTCATTTTATAAAGAACAAAAATATAGTTAAAAACAAGGTAATTTTATTATAATATAAGAATTATATTTATTTTGGCAGAAAAGTACTGAAAACGAATTGTTTCGTATACTTAAATACAGCATATCAATCAAATCGAAAGTCTATAACATGATGTTGAGGGGGTAAACTGTATATATAAAAATAAAAAATTTCAGATCTTTTAATATTTACAAAATTATTAGTTAATATTAAAAAAAAAAAATAAAATAAAATAAATAAATAAATAAATAAATAAATAAAAAATTAATAAATAAATAAATAAATAAATAAATAAATAAATAAATAAATAAATAAATAAATAAATAAATAAATAAATAAATAAATAAATAAATAAAATAAATAAAAAAATAAATAAAGTAAAATACAATAAAAGAAATAAAATACACTGTCTTGTAATATAGTTTAGCCAAAAAAAAAAAAAAGATAATTCCTAAATAGATTTCCAGTTTTGCGAATATATTTCCTCTCATTTTATCAACTATCCAGCAGCCTGGCATATTAATTAAACCACTTTTAGGCTTCTTTTAACCACAATTCAATTTATTTTTGAGCTCAACACCATCCATCTGCTTACATACGTAGAAATGACAGTCTGGACTTGAAGTTATATTTGAGTATACATAGAATTACAACAATAGAACTCATCAATGCCTGAAATATGAAATATATTGTTAGCTACTCTGCCTTTGTTGACATGCCAAATACTGTGAATTGTTTACTATTTGCTATTTGCAATTAATTTTTGGGCCACCTTCTTACACGCATATCAGGAGGGAGCATCAATTGAGTGCTCTTAATTTTCTTGTAGACTTGTCCAATCAGTCGACGTGACGCACTCGACTTTTAATTAAATATTTATTTTTATGTGGAGACATTAGCAGGTCAAGCAGGGCCGCCGCAGGGCAGGTGCTGGCATCGGGGGGCGAGAGGAGGAGGATGTGGAGCCCTCGGGCGATGACTATTGTAATTATTTGCCAGGACGGAAGTGTTCAGCTCGTGAGAGGGAGCGAGCGACTGCTGCCTGTTTAGTCGCTGTGATTAATAATGCTTAATTACAAGTATTTGCGTCGTGGCCCAAGAAACGGGCAAGCGGAATTCACAGCGGGGCTTTAGCGTACGGGCTGCACCGGGTGCCGGATACTGGTTGCCGAGTGCCCGATGCCTGGAGCTGTGCGCTGTACGTTTGATTGATTACAACATTTTGTCGCACTAATGCCGAACGCAACAAGAGTCTTCCACTAAGCCTCTTGATAAGTTTTGCGTATACTTAACTTAACACTAAAGATTAGTAGCGCTTAACGATTCACGGGGTAAGGGCAGGCGGGGGCGGGAGCGGGGCTAGTGCGTTGAGCGCTGAGATTGGCACTCAGCGTGCCTTTGCCAAGCCGCCATCCCCTGCTTGAGGGCTAATCAACAATTAATGAGCAATTAATATGCAATTTAGGGGCGTTGCTTTGTTGGCCACTGTGTGTATGCGTGTGTGTGTGTGTGTGTGTAATCAAGCGTGCCTTCAATGCATAAATGAGTACACGCACACAACGGTGTGCTGCTCTACGTGCGCTTGTCACGCATTACGTATACGCCACGGAAGCGTTCAATAAACGAAAAAAACCTGTTAATAAAATAAGCATCGATCATTCGATCAACGCTATAAATTGAATAACACTTTTAATTACTATTTATCCAAGCATACATGATGAATGCATAAATTTAAGCAAAACAAATGCAATTAATTCAATTACGATAATTTGAGACTGAAAATTCTATAAATTTATATAAACATATACCGTGTGAAATTAAGTTGTATCAATTTAAACTGTTTATTGGTTTATTTTTCATTTGCATAAATGTAATTTAGGCACAAAGTAACCGTTTTTTTGCTTTTCATTTAAATAAATATAATCTATTTGTTGCTGTACTTGGCAAATTTCAAAATGAATAAACGAAACGAATATATATATTTTAATGTGATATTCCCAAAAATAAATTCAAACTGCCGTCTCAG